>ML325208.1:0-36811 GCA_005239505.1 Nicotiana paniculata | reverse complement strand
ACAGAGTAATGAACTAAGGAGATAAAAATCAATGTTTTTTGCTTTGCTGAGTAGTAATCCACATGTTTTTCTTCACTTTGATGATTTCCTCTCTTCGAATCCCCTTCAAAGTTGTGTTTTTGGGGTCTATTTATATGTTTGGGATAAACCCTAAACGTGTAGGAGACTTCTATTCCAACCGGGAAACACTTAAACTCTTCAAAAACTCGAATTTAGTCGGAACAGGGGCCTGGAGTTTGGGCCCTGGCGCCTGGCTAACGCCAGGCAGGGTCAGGCGTTTCAGCTCTAACGCTTGGATATAGCCCGGTGCACTCCTCCTCGCCTCTTGAGCGTATTTTCGATGTATTTGCATCCATTTAACTCGGTTTCCATCTCCAATTAACCTACACATGAAATAGACTCTATTATGCACATAAAAAGTGTATTTTTATCATTAACGCACATAAAATGTAGGGCATATAACATGTTAAATCATGAATTCTAGCATCGCATCAGGACCTCTATTATTTGGATGGTTCTAGACTCAACTTAGGTTGCTCAAAATTTTAAAACTAGGCGACATACAAAACAAGTTGGACTTTCACATAAGAGCAGATAAAGGCTCATCTTAGCCTCCACACATTAAGCAGCGAATGCACGCAAAACATGTTGGCATGTTGACAGTTTTAACAGTTAAGGATATTAAATCCTATAGACATGATTTCTACGTGATTCTGGATTTTAAAGCATGCTAACAGTTTATGCAAAGTATCTCTAGGTTTTGTAATGTAAGCGTGCTGACAGTAATTCCTAAGTGATCCTGTATTTGCCTATTGATTTCAATTAGAGCATTTGAACATATAGGTAGGTTATCTAAGTGATTTAATCGAAAATTGACAACAGGAAAGCTCGGATTATTACTTACTCCTATAGGCATGCTTTCTAGTGGTAATTAACTAGGCGTTAGACAGATTCCAGTTTTAGCATTTTGCACAAATGATAGTTATCCCTATGAGCATGTATTCTACTTTTGAAACTGCCATTATAGACATGCATGTTAACTAGGCGATTGTGACAGTTGATTAAGGCCTAAAAACATGATTTCTAAGCGAACAGATGTGAGTATGCTGTAATTTAAACTAGATTATTGCATTTCCTATAGGCATGGTTTCTAGTCGTGTGAAGTAAAGTAAACAAGATATTCACAGAATTTGTTCGAGCCAAAATGAAATCCCTATAGGAAGGTTTTCTTATCATGTGAAGGAAAGTAAACAGAATATTCACAAAATTTGTTTGAGCCAAAATGAAATCCCTATAGGCAGGTTTTCTAACATGCTTGGCAGACTTAAACATTTGGACGGATTTTAGCACACAATTTCTGGGCATAAAACAAAACCTATGGGCATGTTATCTAACATAATAGCAACAGAAAACCTAAAGGCATGTTATCTACCCACAAAATATCAAATAAACCCATGTCCCAATTTTATTATCATCCCCAATTGTATTTACAAATAATTATTACATACCCGAATCAAATCAATAAGTTACAGAGTATATAGACTATAGGAAGCCTGCAGCAAGCCCAAATACATCTAGATAGGTCAGGCCCTTCAATCCGCAATATCTCCAAAACCAGTGTTCATAGAGCCCCACAGTGATTGACTCACTTCTGTTTTAAAGCATAATCATACCAAGCCCATTCCTCTAGTGTGTCAGTTCCCAAGGGCTTCACGAACCCGGGGAAGTGCTCACACTGGAGTGAGAAGATCAGAACCAATTCAAGGAAAAATTATGGACCAAATCCTGGTGTGTCAGAGTTCACGAGGTTCTCATATGAACCCTAAGAATTGCTCACACCAGGAAGGCCAAGGGATAGTACTCAAATTAGTTTAGCAAAGATTTTTGGGATTTTAAAAAGTGCAGGGCAGGATTTGGAGTCAGGATTAGGGGTGGAGTCACACGTAGAACAGGGATAAACATTTTGAAACCAATAATTTAGAAGATGATAAGTTTGAAACTTTAACAAGGGATCAAAACATGCTTCATATAGACAGTAAAGGATTCAGATTAAGAAAACAGCACGCTGGTGATTAGTAAGAACTAATAGCACAGTGAGCACAGAATAATATGCTAACAGAATAGATTAAAGGGGTACATGATAAACTGGTTTCAGGGAATGATATTAAACACACTTAAGGACAACATTGAGTTCACATAATTAAATAGGTTTCATTGATCAGTCTACTGATAAACATGTCTAATATACATAAAGCAATGAGTGTAATAACAGTAGCATATTGAGCAATTAAAATTACAGAGGAGTGTAAGTGCCTTACTAATTTAGATGAAATAGAAAAGGTTAAATAATGAGGCAATGAACATCTATAGCAGCAAGTGATAGTGCAGATTTCTGGCCTTGGCTTCCATTCGGCCAGGAATCAAAACAGAATATAATAGTATAGAATATAGAGTTTTTAGTAGTGAAAGTAATTTCGAGTTCTCTGTCTTGTTTTTTTTAAGGGGAAAGAGGGAATGGGTTTAAATAGCATTAGGCTAGGGTGTATAAATATGGAAATAAACAATCAACTTATTTAAAGGAAAACTCATAAATATTAAGGCAAGTCAAGAAGAACGCGTATAACAACAATCAAACAGGTCTGGGAATCAAAGATTTTCAAGAAATAATTAAGGCAAGAGTCATAAATAGATAGGCAGAATCAGTAGTAAAAAAAATAAAATAAGAATCGAAACCCTAATTTTCAGGGTAAATAAAATTAGTCGGAATAATCAAAGGAAAATAATATGCATATTGACAGATATAGGAAAATATTGAAGAAAACACGTTAACAGAATAAGAATCATAACAGATGTGAGCCCTAATTTTAGGGCAAATAAAACTGGCCAGCAAATTTACAAAAATCTCGATAGAATGCATATAGACAGATATAAGAACATTAAAGAAGATACTCAACCAAAAATAAAACTAGAACAGATCTTAAAAGATCTGAGCCCTAATTCTGGTCGAGTAAAACTAGTGCGAAAATCACAGGTAAACGGAACACTTAAGAAGATATTCAACCACAAATAGAATTAGAACAGATCTTAAAAATCCGAGCCCTAATTTTAGGGCAAATAAATTAGGCAAAAACTTTTAATGAAAAAATCGCATACAAAATAGACATGGGGAAACATAAAAGAGATTTTTAACCAAAAAAAAGAAGAAGATTTAGACAGATCTTAAAGGATCTAAACCCTAATTTTAGGGTAAATGAGGAATCAATAGAATCTCAGAGATTCGTACCCAAAGAGGTGAAGAATGGACATAGATGAGAAAGGGAGGAGAGTTCGAACCAGATTTGGTCCGAAAATGGGGAAATCGGCTTGCCATGTTAGGCAAGCTACTAGCCTATACCATAATCGAGTAGCCAGTAGCGAGATAAGGCCAATAAGGTAAGAAAATCATTAATGGATTCCATATCTGGTTGGAATCGAAGAAAGATTAGGGGGAATTAAGGTGGCGACGCCTAGGGTTTTAGAGGAGAAGAGATGAGATGAGGGAGTTCAAAAGAGGCGGGTTAGAGATAATGAAGGTTTAGGATTAGGGTTAGGGGGAGTTGATTTAAAAGGGGTGTGATGAATGTGGGTCATTGATCTTGAAATATCAACGGCCAGGATTGAAGGAGGATCTGAGTCGGGTAAAACGGGTATTGGGTTAAGGGTTCGGGTTATTTCGTTTGGGCTGGGGTATTTGGGCTAGGATTTAGGTAGTTGGGTTGGGTAATTGAGTTGGTTTGGGTAGCTTAGGTCCGAAAATGATTAAGGAAAAGGGCCATTATTTAAATATCCAATTAAATTAGTAAATAATTCATAAAAAATGATAAATAAATAGTAAAAAATATTATTTGTGCATAAAAATGGTTAATAACAACTATTTAACACTATAAAATATAAAAACTTTGCGTAAATAAAGTAATTAGAAGTATATATGGGCTATTATTGCAAATGTGCAATTTTAGCCTTTAAAATGCAAATGTAATTATAACAAATGCACCAAAAAATATATTTAAAACCTAATATGGATGTAAATGATGAAGTTAGATGATAAAATCATCATAAACTAATTTGTGATGCAATTAATGAGTATTTATTTAATAAAATTTTGGAATAAATTGTTTCAAAGATCTTTTAAAATTATAGAAAATTAGGAAAAATGCTTGTATGTGTTTATAAATCAAATGATGATACATATGTACTATTCTGAAAGTATATATGTATATTTAAAAAATATAAGGAAAAAATTGAGTATCAACAGTGTCAACATCTAGGCTTTGCACGTGTAATTATAGGTTCTGATTAAAAAATTAATGTCTAAAGTCTATAAATTTCTTATAAGTTTATATTTCATTGTTTCAAAAATCACTTGAAATAGGGCTGAACAGAAGAAACTATTCGACTTGTAATGAGTTGAAAAATACACTATTCTGTGGTGGTGCATATTTTAATCGAATCATATAATTGTGTTAGTAAGAATAAAGCACGAATATTAAAATTAGAGACTTACTAAATACAGAACAATAATATTCTTCTTGAAACAAACTAAAAAGAAAAGTAATACACATAAAGTATCTTTAGTTTAATTTCAAGTAATAATATAAATCTCTTGTGACAGTCAATTTCTCCTTGGAAGCAAATAAGGTCGAAGCTCATTGCTTCAGCATAGTTTAAGTTATTATGGAGATTATTAGTTCAAAGAGAAAATTTGACAATATTAATGGAAAGTATGGTTTAGGGTTATAAAAGTTTTTGAAGATAAAATCAACGAAATAAAGTTAGGCTGTCACTTATAGATTCAAGACATTCCAAAGTCAAAAATCCAACCTAAGTTCATATATAGACAATAAAGAGCAATAAATAAGACTTTTTTGTGTTGATATCGGATATCGGATAATTATATGTAGAAATCAAAATCTCAGACTCCACTAGTTTAATTCTATTAGGTTATTATTGTTGTAAACCAAGGCAGAAATATGCAAGAGACAAATTTCTAAACTCATAAGTCATAACCATCAACAATAACAGTAATTACGCATCAATTCCAAATAAATAACGTACATACAATATTTCTGTAACATATTATCGTATGAGTTGTGAAAAAAATGATAAAACGATGCAAACTGAAATATAATATGATGAGGCAGAAATATGCAAGAGACAAATTTGTATATGTAAAGTAAATTCAATTTTAACTTATAATCAGTGTTAACAAATTTCATTGAGCTACTTCATCAATGGGATTAAAAAGCGTTGAAACAATTCAAGAAAAACAACACATATTAAAGGAATAATAGCAAATAAGGAATTACTCACCTACCAAACTTCAGACATACTATCAAGCTTAAAACTCATGCCAAGTTCAGATAAGGGGTATTATTATTTTTAGTCATTATCAGAAATTACTTATATTTGGTAGTCGAAAAATTGTATAAAATTTATATAATTTTTACATATAAGATATAGAATATATATTTAAAAAAAAAAGTATTTTTCGATTATTATTTTAAAAACGATTATACACTATCATTTTTCCTTCGAACAACCTTAGAAGTTAGGCTTTCGCAAGCCCAGCTTCAAAACTTGTATGTTTGAAGTTTTTTGAAAAATTTAAACCCGTTACTTGTTAAGTATTTTAAAATTTCATACTCATAAATCTAAAATTGATTCTAAAGTGGTTAAACTTATAAAAATTTATTTTAAATAGAGATTCTCAAATTGGTTAGGGATCTTTATACAAATAGAAGGCTCTATATATATAAATATTCACCGATTAATTTTAATTTAAGTGGTTGAATGGAAAGCATTTTAGGTTAATTCTTCAATTGTTTATATGTGCTCTTCCCTCTGTTTTGATGCTTTAAAAATGGTCCTTAGGCAATTTAATTTGAGAAAATGATACTTTATAGTCGCTCTCAAACTAAAATATTTTTTGTGTATATATATATAAAAAAATTATATAAATTTTATAGACTTTTTTAACTATCGAATAAAAATACTTTTTAGGGCGAGCTAAAAGTGAAGAAAACCCATTTGTTATGGGCGAGCCCAATCAAACCGGCCGTCAAGCCTATGGCACCGAGTTTCCGTCCCAACAAATTTGAGAATAAAACATAAATATACGACAATCAATATACAGTCTTTTCTCTTTCGAGAACCAAAGCTACGCACCTGTTCGCTCTTCGATTCCTCTTCATTTCAGGTAAAATTGTCATAAACTTTCTTCAATTTCAATTCGTAAAAACCCTAGTAATGAATCCTCAAATGTGTAATTTCCCAATTTTCATCCAATCGCCTGAGCTTCAGATCCCCAATCATGTCCTTAATCTCGAAAATCCTAACCCTAATTTCACTTTGCAAGACCTCAAATCCAATTTAATGGACAAAATACAGAAATCATTGGGCTCAATCAAGGATAATTCTCTCTATTTTACATTCAACGGTCGGCCCATTAAGGATTCAACATTATTACATCGTTCTGGGATTAGCCCTTTTTCCACTTTAGTACTCCGCCTTCGCCTCCGTGGAGGGGGTGGAGATGGAGGTGCCACAGGGGCAGAGTCCCGGGACTGTTATCTGAAGATGTATGCAACTAAGAAACCGGATAAAATTGACCCGAATGAGATTAGGTTGTCGAAATGGTTGAATTGTGCTTTGTCTAACGAGCCGTTGAAGCATCCTGTTGTTGTCGATAAGCTCGGGAATTTGTTTAATAAGGAGGCTTTAGTTGAGGCTTTATTGAAGAAAAGGGTGCCTAAGCAATTTGGGTATATAAAGGGATTGAAAGATATGATTCCGGTCGAGCTGTCGGTGATTCCGGGGAAAGAGGATAGAGGGGTTGGTGATGGTGAGGCGACCGGGTTTCAGTGCCCGATAACTGGGTTGGAGTTCAATGGGAAGTACAAGTTCTTTGCTTTGAGGGGTTGTGGACATGTTTTGAGTGCTAAAGCTTTGAAGGAAGTGAAATCCTCGGGTTGTTTGGTTTGCCACAAGGAGTTTGTTGAGAGTGACAAGCTCGTGATTAACGGGAGTGAAGAAGAGGTTGCGGCTTTGAGGGAGAGAATGGAGGAAGAAAGAGCGAAATTGAAGGATAATAAGAAGGTGAAGAAAGGGAAGAATGGGGATGTAGCTGTTAATGGTGAAGAGGCATTAGGGGTGCCACGCTTGAGTGGAATGAAACATGGGATTGAGGATAAGCTAGCAGAAAAGGATGCGAGGAAAGTGGAAGGGAAAGCTAAAGTTGGCATTAACAGTAAGATTGAAGTGAAGGATGTGAAAAATAGTGCAAGTAGCAGGTCTGGGAAGCGGTTTAAGGCTGTTGATATAGCTCCAGCTCATGCTACAAAGGAAATCTATGCCTCTCTTTTCACTTCTTCAAGAAAGACCGACTTCAAGGAGACTTATTCTTGCAGATCTTTGCCCCTTGGAAGAAACTGATCACTACTTCTTTTGAGGTGTTATGCTACTGTCTTGGACTGGTTTTATTGTCTTAGAATGTTGTTTCGTGAAATATAGTTACATGCTGGACCACTGTGTCGTAGATGTTGCCTCCTGCCATTTGATTCAGTTGGTACTTTATTGGTGTAACAAAACATTTGTGATTGTAAATTTGATATTTCTTTTGAGTTCTGGTTAAAACACTATAGTAACTTTATGTTCACTCGCTCTTTTACCTTTCTTTTTCTCCTTTTTTATGTGTGTGGGGTGGGTGGTGGTTGAGATGCCCATTATTTGTTGATTTCTTATAATAATTGGTATTGCTAATTGTTCTTGTCATTCTGATACCTCTCAATCAGCTGTGAGATAGTGTGATGACCGCCTTGAAGGTGGTTGACTATCATCTCAGATTATTACGCCCAATGTTTGACTCGGATCACTGCGTTTCCTGGAACATGACAATCTCATTTAGTTCGGTACAACGCCCAATCCTCATCGAGGCTTTAGTGATTGATTAGCTTCGTTGATGTGGTAATATTTAATCAAGAACCTTTATTCCATTGCAGAAAGGCAGACTATCTTCTATCAAGAAGCTCTTCTCTAATGAAGAATGGCTTTTTTGTTCCTTTTTCTTTTGGATTTTCTAGATGTTATTCACCCTTTGTTTACCTCTCTTCATTTCTTTTGATAATTTCTTTCTTAGACATGAAAGTTAATTTAATTCTGAATGCAGCTGGAGAAGAAATGTTCTCAACAAGGTTTATGTAATTGTGTTGTGTCATTACAGTTATCTGTTGTTTTCTGTATGTATATTGCTTTCTTGCTGTGTCATGGTCTTCTTGTATGTCGCTTCATTATGTTGTGCCTTCAATATGGTTCATTCGCGTGTGCAGTTCGTTTGCCTATCCTAAAGATTGCGTTTATCCAGTTGCAATACAATTTACTTGCAGATCTTTGCCCCTCAGAAGAAACTGATCAACTACTTTTTCTTAGATGGTTTGCTAGTGTCTTGGACTGATTTTATTGATGAATTAGAGGAATAATTGCTCAATGCGATATCAATGGTGATGGTTTACTAAATTTTGATAAGTTTGAGATCATGATGTGTTGCTAGACAGATAGATATCAAGTAGTTTGTCATTGTCACTGCTAGCCTTGTTTTGACCTTGTTCTTCGTTAACTTTGTATTGGTAAATGATAGCATGTTCATTCTGTATATTTGATAGTTTAGATGTATATACACCAACAGTATAGTTGAGTTTTATATTATTAGTGCATTTTAACATGTAATATATGTCATTTCATTTACTTTATTTCCTATATATAGTATGAAATCTGACTACTATGATGGGGAGGGACGATTGACTTAACTCCTAGTTAAACATTGTGTCTGACTTTTAGAAGAAAAATTGAAACTTGGACCACTGGACGAAGTTGAATGTAGATAGCGGCCTTCCACATATCTATAAGGTATGACCCCGCGCTTGCTTGATCTGTAAAGAATGTCATTTTTTTATTTTGTTGCCGAAATAGCCCTTGCGTATTTATTAGGCGAGTCAAATGACGTATATGCCCTTCCGATATAATCGTATGTCCTTGCGCCTAAATAAGGTAAAGCACATTTGGCAGAGAATCTACGAGATTGGCAGAGCTAAGAGCTAAAAATCAGAAATAGTCTGATTTACGACGGGTAATTAATAAATAGCCACAATTTAAAAATATTGAAATTTAATCACTTTTTCATGCAAAGATAAATTTTGAACAAAAACACCCTTAAAAATCTAAAAAATTCCAGTATAATAGACTGGAACACCATAAATCAGCATAACATGTAAGAACTTTTTGTGTTTAATCTAAAATAGTAATTATTTTTCAATGAATTTGTAAACGTTGGCTATTTTCCGATTACCAATTCAAAAATTCACTAGCCCATGCTATTTTGATAGAGCTTAGCTCAATAGTGCTATGGTCAATATAAGTAAAAGTCCTATATTTTTTGTCATAGTTGTAAATAAATGAAAAAATGTATGACAACAATGATAGAGTAAATGGAATAAGTTTAAAAGTTCATTAGTGAAAATAAAAAATCATGACAAACTAGAGTTTGTATTATAATCTGGTACATTATTATACTTTGGGTAAAGGAGCTTCTCTCTCTAGCGGTTGAGTTTGCTCTGAAGGCACAGGTTAAGAAGAGGTTTGCTAACGTGCTCTATCAGCGATGCCGCGCCGGAAACTGCAGGGAGGCCAAGCTCCGATCACTACTACGAAGGTAGATGGTGATATGAGGGTTATTACTCCACAATCAGGGGTTCCTCAAGCTATGACTCCATTGAAGTTGAGTAATTGGGTAGCGACTGGAGAAGGATCAAGCTGCATGCAACAGGAAACAACGTTGCCGGTGACGATACAGAAGGAGGAATCAACTAGTTCTGCCGTGCGAAGACTAAGGAATAAGCTGTGCCAAGTCCAATCAAGGTAAACTCTGGAGTTGAAGGTCCTACTATGACGGATGTGGTTAAAAACAATGGAGCTCAACATCTAGGTATGCAATTGAAGTTTTTCCCTCCAGTCATAAAAAATGGAGTTAAAGTAGTGTAATTAAATGAGATCGAGATGGAAAAACATAGTAGGCAATGGAGAAATGTTTTGATTGGCTATGTATTAGGAGGTATCCCTAGTTTCAAAGAGATCTTACAGTTTGTCTATGGAGTGTGGCAATTTGTATCAACTCCTAGAGTATTTCTTCATGATGATGGATATTTCATATTCAAATTTGAATCGGAGGATGGTAAGAACATATTGCTTTAGAATGTACCTTACACTTTCAATAGTAGGTCGATGATTCTAAAGGAATGGGTACCGGATTTCAAACTGAATAAGGAACCTCTGAAGCTTGTTCCACTATGGGTATAATTTCCTAAGCTACCTCTTTAATGCTGGACTGAGGAGAATTTGGGCAGACTTGCTAGCTATCTAGGTCGGCCAATATGTACTGATAAATCGACAACAACAGGGGATAGGATTCATATGCCAGAGTTCTCATCGAGATGGACATAACTCAGCAACTTCCAGAGGTGATAACTATTGAAAAATCTGATAGAACCATATGGGAGCAGGATATTGACTATGAGTGGAAGCCTAAATTATGTCAATAATTGTGCTCAATTTGCGCATTTCACTGAAGTATGTGGCAAAAAGGATCAGCATGAGCAGAAGTTACAGCCAAGAGGCCAGAAAAGAGGGAAGCAGAAGCCAACACAGGAGAAGAAGGAATGGAAGGTTAAGCATGACCCAATGTCAAATGTCAAACCACAAGAACCTATTGCAGATGAGGAAAAACATAGGGCTCCTACCAAAGTGCAAGTACAAAGAAGTGGGAAGCAAGTAGTGGTGTTTCAAGGAAAAGAACAGGGGAATTAGCATGAAATGCTGAATCACCAGGAGGAAGAATTGGATAGTGATTCAGAGGACCCCTTGGAAATAAATCAGTACTCAGCCTTGAGAAGATATGAAGAAGAAGTTGAAAAGAGAGTAAGTCAGAGACTAACTAAAAACAACCTCCATGATGTTTTGCTCTTGGAACATAAGAGGGCTTAATAAAGCCCACAAGCAAAAAGAATTCAAGGACTTTTTTCTTAATAGAAGGACGAGCTCCGGATGAATACCAGATGCACCTGCCTCAGATCCTGTACAATTAAGTACATAAGTGTAGCATGAGTACATAAAAAAATATGTACCCAGTGAGTATCCCGCCTAACCTCGAAAAAGTAGTGACCAGAGATAGACGTGATACTTACTAGGGTCAAAATTTAAATAACATAGTTTAATAAGGGCTATGCAGGTATAACAGTCGTGGTAATCACAAAAACATAAAATATCAAGTATAATTTTAATTACCTTTGCATGTCAAATTTCACTAGCATATAGTGTACTAAATTCCCTTTCCACATGAAACAGTTTATACAATTACAACAAAACTCCCAGTAAATTATATAGCACATAGTATGCCGAAAGCGTACGGCCGAAGAATCGCGAAAATAAATGTGCACTGCCGAGGGTTGAACAGCTCGAACCATAGAAGTATCTATTACCCTGCTCGCGAATCGAACATGAGACACAGTTGACATAATAGTAGGGCTATCCCGCTCACGAATCATACATGCGACGCGGGTGCCGTATACATACACAAAATTATCAATATTTAGGGATTTAACAGAGATTATACGTAAAAGCAAGGACTTAAGCAATATAATTTTTGAACATAACTTCCTAATACTCTCATACCAATTCAAGGATACTATGAAACTCAAAATACATTTAGGGACACAGGTAAGGCACATAAAAGCATGTTTGTGAGTCCTAGAACTACCCAACATAATATAATAGTAGCTACACACGGACTCTCGTCACTTCGTGCGTGTGTATCCCCCGCAGATAAATACATGCAATTATTTATAATCACCTATGGGGAAAATTTCCTCTTACAAGGTTAGAAAGGAGACTCACCTCGTGCCGAGCCTACTTTTCGGGTCAAGAACGCGCCCGAAACTCCAAACTCGTCACCTAAGGACCCGAAACTTGTCAAATATTGTATACATGAATTAATCTATGCTCAAAATTATGAAAGTTACCTAATTAAGTAGTTATTTCAACCTACTTTGAAAAATCCCAAAAATACACCCCGGGCCCACATGCTCGGATTCCGAGAATTCTTGAAGGAAACACTTACCCATACCCTAAGGATCATTAATATATGGTTTCGTATGATTTCATAGCTAGTTGGTGGATAATTCCCCAAATTTCATAAAGCCCTAAGTTTTTACTCTAACCCTTAATTTTCACTAATTAGGAGGTTAATCTACCTAGGAATTCATGTATTAAACTAACATTAGAGTAGAAATCACTTACCTTTCAGTAGCTAGGTCGTTTGACTCTTTTCCAAGCTCTCAAGGTCGACTATGGGGGGAAGAAATGGGGTGAAAATGATTTTGTCCCGTGTTTTAAAGAACTCACTGCCTACAGGGGTATTGCACCTGCGGTCTCGCTCCTGCGAGAAAAGTCTCGCACCTGCGGAAGAGGAGCAAGGGGCATGTGCTCGCACATGCGGCTTCGCTCCTGCGGATATTATCTGTACCTTCGAGAAATGGGCAGCCTCACCTGAAGCCGCACCTGTGAGGCAAGGACCGCAGGAGCGGTCTCGCACCTGCGACTGGGCAACCTCACATGCGGTCACACCAGATCAGGTGCACCAGCAATTGCTTCAGCTGGTTTTTGGCCTCGTTTGGTGCCCGAGAGGCACCTGGGCCCACCCGAGCCCCCGTCCAAATATACCAACAAGTCCCAAATCATAATACGGACTCGCTCGAGCTTTCGGAACACCCAAAACAACGTTAAAACTCAAAATCACACCTCAAAATCCCTAGAATCAAACTTAGGAACTTTAAGTTCTTGAATTTATTAACAATGCGCCGAATCGACCTATACTACTCGGAATGACACCAAATTTTGCAAGCAAGTCATAAATGACATAACGGATCTATTCCCAATCTTGGAATTCCTTTTGGACCTCGATAACACAAAAACACGTCCCAAATCACAATATGAACTTAAGGAAACTCTTATTTCACTATTGGGCGCCGAAACGCACCTGGGTCATGCAAAACCCATTCCGAACATACGCCCAAGTCCGAAATCAGCATACGAAGCTACCAGAACCGTCGAAACTCGATTCCGAGGTCGTTTACTCAAAATGTTGACCAAAGTCAAACTTGGCCTTAAAGGCCAACCTTAAGGAATCAAGTGTTCCTATATCACTCAAATCGCTTCCGAATCCCTAACCACCCGTCCCCGCAAGTCATAAATCAAAATAAGCCGCTATGGGAAGTTTCGTTTAGGGGAACGGGGTTCGATAATACAAAAAGACCGGTCGGGTCGTTACATTTTCCACCTCTTAAACGAACCTTCACCCTCGAACGGGTCTAGAATTATACCTGAAGTGCTGAATAAGCGCGGATATCTGCTCCGCATGTCCTCCTCGGAATCCCAGGTCGCCTCCTCGGCTGGTTGGCCCCTCCACTGGACCTTCACAACAAAAACTCTCTTGGACCTCAACTGGCGATCCTGTCTATCAATAACAGCAACTGGCTCCTCCTCGTAGCCCAACCTCTCATCCAACTGAATAGTGCTGAAATCAACCACGTGAGAGAAGTCGGTGTGGTACCTCCGGAGCATGGATACATGAAAGACCGGATGAACTCCTGACAAACTGGTAGGTAAAGCTAGCTCATAAGCAACCTCCCCAACTCGCCTCAACACCTCGAAGGGACCTATAAACTTTGGGCTCAGCTTGCCCTTCTTCCTGAACCTCATAAAACCCTTCATCCGCGAGACTTTCGACATGACCTTATCTCCCTCCATAAATGATACATCACGCACTTTCTGATCCGTGTAACTCTTTTGTCTGGACTGTGCTGTGTGGATCCTCTCCTGAATCAACTTCACTTTCTCCAAAGAATCCTTCACTAGGTTGGTGCCATATAACTTAGCCTCACCAGGCTCAAACCACCCAATAGAAGAACGACATCGCCGACCATACAAAGCCTCAGATGGTTCCATCTCAATGCTGGACTGATAACTATTATTGTAAGCAAACTCGGCCAAAGGCAAGAACTTGTCCCACTGACCTTCGAAGTCAATCACACATGCCCTGAGCATGTCCTCCAATATCTGAACTGTACGCTCCGACTGACCATCAGTCTGAGGGTGAAATGCTATGCTGAGATCTATCTGAGTACCCATATCACTATGCAATTCTCTCCAGAAGTGCGAGGTGAACTGAGGACATCGATATGATATAATGGACACCGGCACACTGTGCAACCGGACTATCTCCCGAATGTAGATCTGGGCTAACCTCTCAGAAGTATATGTAGTAGTCACCGGAATGAAATGCGCCGATTTGGTCAACCTATCCACAATGACCCAAACCGCGTCAACCTTCCGCAAAGTCTAAGGTAACCCAACCACGAAGTCCATAGTGATGAGCTCCCACTTCCACTCGGGAATGGGCATCTGCTGAAGTAGGCCTCCTGGCCTCTGGTGCTCATACTTAACCTGATGGCAATTAAGACACCTAGCCACATACTCCACAATATCCTTCTTCATCCGCCTCCACCAGAAATNCCAAGCTACCCATACTCTCCGCCTTCCTGCTCAAAGCATCTGCTACCACATTTGCCTTGCCCGGATGATAAAGAATGGTGATGTCATAATCCTTCAGCAACTTCAGCCACCTGCGCTGCCTCAAATTAAGATCCCTCTGCTTGAACAAGTGCTGCAAGCTGCAGTGGTCTGTATAAACCTCACAGGACACCCCATACAAGTAGTGCCTCCAAATCTTAAGGCCATGAACAATCGCCGCCAACTTCAAATCGTGCACAGGGTAATTCTTCTCGTGAACCTTTAGCTGGCGCGAAGCATAAGCAATAACTCTCCCTTCCTGCATCAACACACATCCCAAACCAACGCGCGAAGCGTCACAATATACCGTATACATCCCAGAACCGGAAGGCAATACTAGAACTAGTGCTGAGGTCAATGATGTCTTGAGCTTCTGAAAGCTCGCCTCACACTCGTAGGAACATCGGGACAGGGAATTCTTCTGAGTGAATCCAGTCAGTGGGGCTGCAATGGATGAAAATCCCTCCACAAATCGCCGGTAGTAGCCTGCTAGACCCGAGAAACTCCTTATCTCTGTAGCTGAAGTAGGACGTGGCCAACTCTGAACTGCCTCAATCTTCTTAGGATCAACCTTGATACTCTCTCCGGATACCACATTCCCAAGAATGCCACAGAATCCAACCAAAACTCACACTTGGAGAACTTAGCATATAACTTCTGTTCTCGCAAAGTCTGGAGCACCACTCTCAAATGCTGCTCGTGCTCTCCCAGGCTACGTGAGTAAATCAGAATGTCATCAATGAAGACAATGACAAAAGAATCAATGTACGGCTTGAACACCCTGTTCATCAAGTCCATAAATTCTGCTCGGGCATTTGTCAAGCCAAAGGACATCACCAGGAATTCATAATGACCATATCTCGTACGAAAAGCAGTCTTCGGAACATCTGAGGCCTGAATCCTCAACTGATGATATCCCGATCTCAAATCAATCTTAGAAAACAACCGAGCACCCTGCGACTGGTCAAACAAATCATCGATGCGCGGCAAAGGATGCTTGTTCTTAATGTTGACCTTGTTCAACTGGCGGTAATCAATACACATCCGCATGGACCCACCCTTCTTCTTCACGAATAGAACTGGAGCACCCCACGGAGATATACTCGGTCTGATGAACCCCTTAGCCAAAAACTCCTCAAGATGATCCTTCAGAGCCATACGGTACGGAGGAATAGATATAGGCTGGGTGGCTGGAGATAAATCAATGCAAAAATCAATATCACGATCCGGAGGCATGCCTGGAAGGTCTGAAGGAAATACATCAGCAAACTCTCGAACCACTGGCACTGAATCAATAGTCGGAGACTCGGAGGTGGTGTCCCGCACATAAGCAAGATACACCAGACAACCCTTCTCGACCATATGTCGAGCCTTTAGGAAAGAAATAACCCGACTGGCTGCACTAACTGAGGAACTCCTCCACTCCAGCCTAGGCAACTCGGGCATGGCTAAAGTAACTGTCTTGGCATGGCAATATAGCACGGCATGATAGGGAGATAGCCAATCCATGCCTAGAATAATCTCGAAATCAACCATGTCGAGCAATAGGATATTCTCTCTGGTCTCGAACCCACAAAATAAAATCACACAGGACCGATAAATCCGGTCTACTACCACAGAATCACCCACGGGAGTGGACACATAAATAGAAGTACCGAAGGACTCGCGAGGAACATCCAGGAAACAAGCAAATAAGGCTGACACATATGAATAAGTGGATCCTGGATCAAATAACACTGATGCCTCTCTACCACATACTGAAATAGTACCTGTGATCACGGCATCTGAGGCCACTGCATCTGATCGGGCCGGAATAGCATAGAATCTAGCTGGAGCACCAGATGACTGACCTCCGCTGGAATGAATAGGGGCCGGCAGAGCTCCCCCTACCTAGCCTCCACCTCTGGGATGACCTATACCAGCCTGCCCTCCACCTCTGGGTGGAAGAACCACCTGTGCTGAGAATGTAGGCTGATAAGTCTGCTGAATGGTCTTGCCTCGAAGCCTGGGAAAAGTCTTCCTCATATAGCCTGAATCCCCACACTCATAACATCTCGCCGGTGGCATGGCCTGCTGCCCTGAAGAAGAACCCTGAATATCTAGGGAACGGTGAGAACCCCCCGGCATGGAACTGATGTAAGGACTAGAAGACCCCTGATGACCAAAATACCCGCCTGAGGAACCCTGAATAGCTAGTGGACGGTATGAACTCTCTGGCATGGCGCTGAAATAGGGACTCACTGGAGCACCACAGGGAGGTGGTGGAGGAGCTGAACATGGAGGCCTGCTAGGTTGGCCTCTACCGAACTGACCTCTACCCCTGGCTGGGACACCTATGAAATCTCCAGAAAATCTAGCTCTCTTATCCTGCTGACTCTGCTCTCTGCCCCTCGATCGATAACCCTGAATACGGCGAGCTATCTCGACCACAAACTGATAAGGATTCCCCATCTCCACCTCTCAGGCCATGTTGGCCCTAATACCTGAGTGCAGCCCAGCTACAAATATCTGCACTCTCTCAGCATCAGTAGGGAGTATCATAAGGGCATGATGGGACAACTCTGAAAACCGAGCCTCGTAGTCTGTCACTGACATCTGTCCCTGCTCTAGCTGCTCAAACTGATACCGCAGCTCTTCCTTCTCGGAGGGTGGGATATATCTGTGCAGGAACAACTGAGTGACCTGCTCCCAAGTGATGGAAGGGGAACCTGCCGGTCTACCAAGGATATAGGACTGCCACCATCTGTGGGCCCTACTCTCAAGCTGAAAAGTAGTGAAGTCCACTCTGTGGGACTCCAGTATCCTCATGTTGTGCAGTCTGTCCCTGCACCTATCAATGAAGTCCTGGGCATCATCGCCCTTCTCACCTCCGAAGATAGAAGGGTGCAATCGAGTCCATCTATCCAGTAACTTCTGCGGATCGCTGTCTGCAGCTGGTCTGAGCTCAGGTGTTGCTGCTACAGGCTGGGCCCCACCCACGAGCAGTGTACCCGGGGTCTGATAAACTACTGCTGCATGGCCTGCGGCCTGGGCAGTAGGAGTCTGGACTCCCTCTCCTGCCTGAGATGTGGCAGGATCCGCTGGAAATAAACCGTCCTGCGTCATAGTATCCATTAACCGCATCATACGGCCCATGACCTCCTGGAAGCCTGGTGCAGTCATGAAGTCCATCAGAGTTGGATCTGCTGGGGGCACCTCACCCCACTCCTCAGTAATGGGATCCTCTGCCGGATCCGCTGGGGGTGCTAACGGAACAGCTCTAGGACGCCCTCGTCCCCTACCTCGGGTCGGTGCCCTCCCCCGGCCTCTGCCACGGCCTCGGGCGGCGGGGGTAGCGGCATCTCCCGGGTCTGGAACGTCAGCCGCGCGAGTCCTCACCATCTGTGAGACAATAGAAGAATAAGATTTAGTAAACCATCAACTGCACGATAAAACATGAATAAAGAGAGGTTTCCTAACACCCTATAGCCTCCCGAAGATAAATACAGACGTCTCTATATCGATCCGCAAGACTCTATTAGGTTTGCACGTGACTTGTGAGACCTACGTGAACCTAGATCTCTGATACCATGTTGTCACGGCCCAAATCCCAATTTAGGTCGCGATGGAGCCCAACCCCGATGTAGGCAATCCAACCTTAATTTACTAGTGATCCCTTTTTAATTTATAAAATAATTTCCCATACTTGAGAGGTTTTTATTTTAGATTTTTAAATTTCGAAGTAAACAAGTGACTTAGACAACACAAAATGAGTAATAAATATAGTAATCACCACCAATAATTACAACGCAAAAGAATAGAATATCCACTACGTGGGCATGCCAGGAACTGGCGTCAGATGTCTACGGGCATCTAATAGAACGAGTATCCAAAATAAAATACAAGTCTGCCCTACAGTCTGATGAAATATAAACAGACATATCAAAATAAAAGAGGAACTCCAAGGTGCTGCCAGATGAAAGAGTCAAGGAAACCAGCTTACCGAGAAGTCCACGCCAAATATACGCCAGGGACGAGCTCCGGATGAATACCCAAATGCACCTGCCTCAGAGCTTGTACAATTAAGTACAGAAGCGTAGCATGAGTACATAAACAAATATGTACACAGTGAGTATCCCACCTAACCTCAAAGAAGTAGTGACAAGAGGTAGACGTGATACTTACTAGGGTCAAAATTTAAATAATATAGTTTAATAAGGGCTATGCAGGTATCATAGTCGTGGTAATCACAAAGACATAAAATATCAAGTATAATTTTAATTACCTTTGCATGTCAAATTTCACTAGCATATAATGTACTAAATTCCCTTTTCACATGAAACAGTTTATACAATTACAACAAAACTCCCAGTAAATTATATAGCACATAATATGCCGAAAGCGTACGGCCGAAGCGTCGCAAAAATAAATGAGCACTGCCGAGGTTCGAACGACTCGAACCATAGATGCATCTATTACCCCGCTCGCGACTCGAACATGCAACGCGATTGACATAATAGTAGGCTATCCCACTCACAAATCATACATGCGATGCGGGTGCCGTATACATACACAAAATTATCAATATTTAGGGATTTAACAGAGGTTATACGTAAAAGCAAGGACTTAAGCAATATAATTTTTGAACATAACTTCCTAATACTCTCATACCAATTCAAGGATACTATGCAACTCAAATTACATTTAGGGACACAGGTAAGGCACATAAAAGCATGCTTGTGAATCCTAGAACTACCCAACATAACATAATAGGAGCTACGCACGGACTCTCGTCACTTCGGGCGTCATAGCCCCAGCAGATAAGGACATGCAATTACTTATAATCACCTATGGGGAAAATTCCCTCTTACAAGGTAAGAGAGGAGACTCACCTTGTGCCGAGCCTACTTTCCGGGTCAAGAACACGCCCGAAACTCCAAACTCGTCTCCCAAGGACCCGAAGCTAGTCAAATATTGTATACATGAATTAATCTATGCTCAAAAGTATGAAATTTACCTAATTAAGTAGTTATTTCAACCTACTTTGAAAAATCCCAAAAATACACCTCGGGCCCACATGCTCGGATTCCGGAAATTCTTGAAGGAAACACTTTCCCATACCCTAAGGATCATTAATATATCGTTTTTGTATGATTTCTTAGCTAGTTAGTGGATAGTTCCCCAAATTTCATAAAGCCCTAAGTTTTTACTCTAACCCTTGATTTTTACTAATTAGGAGGTTAATCTACCTAGTAATTCATGTATTAAACTAACATTAGAGTAGAAATCACTTACCTTTCAGTAGCTAGGTTGTTTGGCTCTTTTCCAAGCTCTCAAGGTCGATTATGGGGGAAGAAATGGGGTGAAAAATGATTTTGTCCCGTGTTTTGAAGAACTCACTTCCTACAGGGGTATCGCACATGCGGCTCAAGGACCGCACCTGCGGTCTCGTGCCTACAAGAAAAGTCTCCCACCTGCGGAAGAGGGGCAAGGGGCCTGGGCTCGCACCTGTGGAGAGAAGCTCGCACCTGCGGCTCCGCTCCTGCTGATATTATCCGCACCTGCGAGAAATGAGCAGCCTCACCTGAAGCCGCACCTGCGAGGCAAGGACCGCATGAGCGGTCTCGCACTTGCGACTGGACAACCGCACCTGCGGTCACACCAGATCAGGTGCACCAGCAACTGCTTCAGCTGGTTTTTGGCCTCGTTTGGTGCCCGAGAAGCACCTGGGCCCACCCGAGTCCCCGTCCAAATATACCAACAAGTCCCAAATCATAATACGGACTCGCTCGAGCCTTCGGAACACCTAAAACAACGCTAAAACTCAAAATCACACCTCAAAACTCCTAGAATCAAACTTAGGAACTTTAAGTTCTTGAATTTGCTAACAATGCGCCGAATCGACCTACACTACTCGGAATGACACCAAATTTTGCAAGAAAGTCATAAATGACATAACGGATCTATTCCAGGTCTTAGAATTCCGTTTGGACCTCGATAACACAAAAATACGTCCCAAACCACAATATGAACTTAAGGAAACTCTTATTTCTCTATTGGGCGCGCCGAAACTCTCTCGGGTCATCCAAAACTCATTCCGAACATACGCCCAAGTCCGAAATCATCATACGAAGCTATCGGAACTGCCAAAACTCGATTCCGAGGTCCGTCACTCAAAATGTTCCAAACTTGGCCTTAAAGGCCAGCCTTAAGGAACCAAGTGTTCCTATATCACTCTAAATGCTTCCGAATCCCGAACCACCTGTCCCCGCAAGTCATAAATCACAATAAGCTGCTATGGAAAGTTTTATTTAGGGGAACGGGGTCCTATAACGCAGAAAGATCGGTCGGGTCGTTACATTTATTGTATCAAAATTGTTTATGAATACTCTTGAGAAAATAGTTTTCTTGATTTGCGTACCAAACACCAGAAAATGAATAAGATTACTACTTGTTTTCCAAGAAAATATTTTCTTGGAGAATATTTTCTATGAAAAGCATTTTCCTTCATACCAAACACACCCTTAATTCGTGACTCATCAATCATACAATATTAGTTTTATTAAACCCTACTAATATCTTTATAATTGGATTTTACGAGCGTTGCTTAAGTATGTTGCACACCAACCTTGGCCTAGTACATCCGGGCAAGTGCACATATAGTCATTCTCAGGATGCTATTTAGGGATTAGCCAATATTTGTCCTAAAATTTTAAATTAAAAATCTTAACTTCAGGTCTTTAAAAATTGAAATTCAGGACACACCGACTAATTCCTAAATAACAGCCTTTTAATGGCTACTTGATGTCATTTCTACTAGTACATCCCACCAACACAATAAAAATTTCAGACAAAGAATTAACTAATGGACACATAATTCCTTTTGTTTTGGTTTAAAATAATTTGTAATAGGGAAAAAAAGTTACATATTTGGTGTTAGCATTCTGGAAGGAAATCGAAATATTACATTCAATCTCACGATTAGAAGATTGTCCAATAAGGTAAATTAATAAGAGGGGCGTCCCAACTAAAAATTTGGATAATTTTCTCCCTAATGTATGATAAAAAAAATTATGAAACTAATCTACATTTACATATACTTTGAAGTCTAACCAAGTTTTAATAACTTTTTTTTTATTTATAAAAAATGGTTCTTAATTGTTCTTAAAAACACAAAACTAAATATGAAACCTAAACAAGGATATATCAATTTACTTTTAATAAATGTCAATTAAAATATCTCAAGAAAAAAAAGGCGAGCTTATTAGATCTTGTCTTGTGAAATTAACAAAACAAAGCGAAATATTTATATAATACTTATTAAGAAAGTGACCATACACATTAGAATCAAACATTTTAAATAAATAAAAATAAACCGTCTATAATTGTCACGACCCGAATTTTCCCATCGTCGGGACTGTGATGGCGCCTAACATGAACCCACTAGGCAAGACAACGTTAATGTTTCATTTACCTTCTCCTTATATCTTTAACCGTTAACGATGCTATACAGAATTAACAATAAAGAAAGTACGAAGTACAATAAGTTTAATAACTTAATTAAATGCCGTTACGAAATTAACAATACCAAACCCAGAATTTTGGTGTCACAACTTCACGGACTATCTATGAATAATACATATAAAGGTCTGAACAAAATGAATACATCTGTCTCGAAATAAGAAGAACATAATATAAAGGATGTAGAAGGGGACGCAAAAGCCTGGGGACGCCTGCAGGACTACCTCAGAGTCTCCAAGTGATCTGAAGGCAGCCTCCTCGCTCTAGGGTCCGTAAGGTCCTGTACCGGGATCTGCACAACAAAATGTGCAAAGTGTAGCATCAATACAACCAACCCCATGTACTGAGTAAGTGTCGAGCCTAACCTCGGCGAAGTAGTGACGAAGCTAGGACACAACAACCAGATCAACCTGTACAGTTTACTAATATACGAAGACAATAATAATAACAAGAAATAAGCAGCTAAGCATAAAGGAAAGGGGGGGGGACATGCCGAGGGGAGAAAATATTACATAATGGAAATGACGAAGTAAGGCAACAATTAGATATCAATTTAAACAACAGAAATGGTAACACAAAAACAAGTGCACGACATCACCCTTCTTGTTTTTACTCTCATCCTCACCAAGCAATAAATAGAAAATACACGGCATCACCCTTCGTGCTTTTACTCTCATCCTCACAATGAATCAATAGAAATGGCACGGCATCATCCTTCGTGCTTTTACTCTCTCATAATCACGGCACGGCATCACCTTTCGTGCTTTTAATTTCATAATATGACACGGCATCACCCTTCGTGCATTAACTCTCACAATATCGGCACTGCATCACCCTTCGTGCTTTAACACTCACTCATAATATCATGTACGACATCACCCTTCATGCTTTACACTCTCTTCCTCACCCAAACAAAACAATAACAGCAATCCAGCAAGGAAATCAACAGCATAATGACAACAATAAATAATAAAGCCATAACGTTTCGGCAAAGGAAAAACAACAGTAGAATCAACACTATCCCGACCAGGGAAACATCTATGACCAATCTCACTTAGTACATAACCTCACATAAAGTTTCTCAACTGAAAACAGTACTCAACACAACAATATCAAGAATTTCCACCAACATGGATAACCACAAAGTGAAATTCAAGTAATACTTAACGAAGAACCACATAAGTCACAATATTCGACTCACGGGCATGCTTGACACCAACGTATAGGTACTCGTCACCTCACCTATACGTTGAACATGATAATAATATGTAGCAAATAGGACACAACACCTATTCCCTCAAGCTAAGGTTAAGCCAAACACTTACCTCGAATTCCACCACCAAACTCAAGCCTCGATTACCGCTTTCCCTTTTGAATTTGACTCCAATTCAATTGTATCTAGAAATAATTTGCTTAATAATATCAACAAATGCTAAATAATTCAACCCCAATGCGTAATTATAGGTTTTCTATCATTCTTTCCAAAAGTCAAAAATCGACCTAGGGCCCTCTTGGTCAAAACACGCGGTTCGGACCAAAATCCGATCACCCATTCACCCACGAGCCCGAATATGTAATTAGTTTCGCAATCTAACCCCAAAACGAGGTCTAAATTCCAATTTTACAAAAAGCCCTAACTCTACCGAAATCTCCAATTTTCTACCCTTAAAGAACAAGATTTAGGCCTAAAAATCTAATGGGTGTTAATGGAAATTGAAAGAAATGAGATTAAGAACGCAAATCTATGATTTGGTGATGAAATCTCTCTTCAACAATCGCCCAAGTTTGGATTCCATGGAAAGAGATATGAAAATATGGTCTCTTCCCATTTTGGCTACTGTTTTAAAACACTGGACGGATCTTCTTCGCGTTCGCGGAAGGTCTGTCGCATTCGCGAAGCATCACGACCAAAAGGCCTACGCGTTCGCGATGAGCTGCTGGCGTTCACGATGGTCTATCCCCTTGACCATCGCGTTCGCGGGCCATGGACCCCGTTCGCGAAGAACAACTCAAGGACTCCCCCAGCCCCCCTCCAGTACACTATGCATTTGTCTGTTGCCAGGCGCGTTCACGTAGAGCATTCCCCCCAATGCTCCGCGTTCGCGACCAAGGCCCGGCGTTCGCGTAGAAGAATCCCCTCCCCAGCCCAACTTGTACATTGTGTTCTCATGGGTTGTACCGCGAACGCGAAGAACAAATACCTGGACACCAAAAACAACAACTTACACCAAATTTTCTAAGTCTGAAACACCCCGATACCTATCCGAAACTCACCCAAGCCCTCGGGGATCCAAACCAAACATGCACACAACCTTATTAACATCCTACGGACTTACTCGTACGATCAAATCACCAAAATAACATCTTAAACAACGAATTTAGCATAGAAATCAAAGAGAAATGTCAAAACTTTCAAAGTTTCAAATTTCACAACTATGGGTCCGAATCACGTCAAATGACCTCCGTTTCTTACCAAATTGTACAGAAACAACTCAAATATCATATTGAACCTGTACCGGGATCCGGAACCAAAATACATGCCCGATACCATAAATTTCAAATATAATCAAATTTCCAAAACCTCTTAGATTTTTGTTAAAACAATTTCTTTCAAAAATTCATTCTCGGGCTTGGGACCTCGGAATTCAATTCCGAGCATACGCCCAAGTCCCATATTTTCCTACAGACCCTCCGGGACCGTCAAATCATGGGTCTGGGTCCATTTACCCAAAATGTTGATCGAAGTCAACTTAAATTTAATTTTAAAGGCAAAATTAGTATTTTTCTCAGTTTATCATATAAAAGCTTCCCGGATATACGCCCAGGCTACGCACACAGAAGGTTTTCAAAGCCTCGGAACACGGTTTTTACTTCTAAAACAAGAGATTACCTATTGGCTCATCACATTCTCCACCTCTAAAACAACCGTTCATCCTCGAACGGACATAGAAAAGAGAATACCTGAATCGGGGAAAAGATGGGGATACTGGCTCTGCATATCGGACTCGGACTCCCAGGTAGCTACCTCGACAGGCTGACCTCTCCACTGAACATGAACCGAAGGATAACTCTTTGATCTCAACTGACGAATATGCCGGTCTAATATGGCTACCGGCTCCTTCTCATAGGTCAAATCCTTGTTCAACTGGACACTGCTGAAGTCTAACACATGGGATAGATCGCCGTGATACTTCCGAAGCATACATACATGAAACACTGGATTCACAATTGATAAACTCGGTGGCAACGCAAGTCTGTAAGCCACCTCTCCCACTCTATCAAGTATCTCAAAAGGACCGATGTACCTAGGGCTTAGCTTGCCCTTCTTCCCAAATATCATCACGCCCTTCATAGGAGACACCCGAAGCAACACCCGCTCCCCGACCATGAATGTCACATCACGAACTCTGCGGTCAACATAACTCTTCTACCTGGACTGAACTGTACGAAGTCTATCCTGAATGGTCTTGACCTTATCCAAGGCATCCTGCACTAAGTCTGTACCCAACAACCGAGCCTCTCCCGACTCAAACCACCCAATCGGCGACCGACACCGCCTACCATATAATGCCTCATAGGGAGCCATCTGAATGCTCGACTGATAGCTGTTGTTATAGGAAAACTCAGCTAATGGCAAGAACTGATCCCAAGAACCTCCAAAGTCAATAACACATACGCGTATCATATCCTCCAAAATCTGAATCGTACGCTCGGACTGTCCGTCCGTCTCAGGATGAAATGTTGTGCTTAACTCGACCCGCGTGCCCAACTCACGCTGAACTGCCATCCAAAAATGCGAGGTAAACTGCATACCTCGGTCAGAAATGATAGACATGGGCACACCATGAAGACGAACAATCTCTCGGTGTAGATATCTGCCAATCTCTCCGAAGAATAGGAAACTGCCACATGAATGAAATGCGCTGACTTGGTCAGCCTATCCACAATAACCCATACTGCATCGAACTTCTTCTGAGTCCGTGGGAGTCCAACAATAAAGTCCATAGTGATACGCTCCCACTTCCACTCAGGAATCTCAATCTGCTGCATCAATCCACCAGGTCTCTGATGCTCGTACTTGACCTGCTGACAATTCAAACACCGAGCTACATATGCAACAATATCTTTCTTCATCCTCCTCCACCAATAATGTTGCCGCAAATCCTAATACATCTTTGCGGTGCCCGGATGAATGGAGTACCGGGAACTATGGGCCTCCTTTAATATCAACTCACTAAGTCCATCCACATTGGGCACACAAATACGACCCTGCATCCGAAAACTCCATCATCACCAACTGTAATCTGCTTGGCACCACCGTGTCGCACCATGTCCATAAGGAAACACAAATTAGGATCATCATACTGCCGATCTCGAACGCGATCAAATAATGAAGAACATGCAACTGTATAAGCTAGAACACGGCCGGGCTCAGAAACATCCAATCTCATGAACCGATTGGCCAAAGCCTGAACATCCAAGGCAAGCGGTCTCTCCCTGACCGGAATATATGCAAGACTATCCATACTGGCTGACTTCCTACTCAAATCATCGACCACCACATTGGCCTTCCCCGGATGATATAAGATGGTAATGTCATAATATTTCAATAGCTCCAACCATCTCCTTTTCCTCAAATTCAACTCTTTTTTCCTGAACAAGTATTGCAAACTCTTATGATCCGTGAACACCTCACATGACACGCCATATAGATAATGCCTCCAAATCTTCAGTGCGTGAATAATGGATGCTAGCTCCAAATCATGAACTGGATAATTCTTCTCGCGGATCTTCAAATGACGCGAAGCATAAGAAATAACCTTACCATTATGCATCAACACCGCACCAAGCCCAACCTGAGATGCATCACAATACACAGTATATGGCCCTGAACCTGTGGGCAAAACCAACACCGGCGTCGTAGTCAAAGCTGTCTTGAGCTTCTGAAAGCTTGCCTCACACTCGTCCGACCACCTGAACTGGGCACCCTTCTGAGTCAACCTGGTCATAGGGGCTGCAATAGATGAAAACCCCTCCACAAATATACGGTAATAGCCCGCCGAACCCAAGAAACTCCGGATCTTTGTGGCTGACGTGAGTCTAGGTCAATCCTTGACCGCTAAAATCTTCTCTGGATCCAACTGGATACCCTCTGCTAATACCACATGACCCAAGAATGCAACTGAACTCAACCAAAACTCAAATTTTGAAAACTTAGCATATAACTGACTGTCCTTCAGAGTCTGGAGAACGACTCGAAGGTGTTGCTCATGCTCCTCCCGGCTGCGGGAATAAATCAGAATATCATCAATGAAGACAATCACGAAGGAATCCAAATAAGGCCTGAACACTCGGTTCATCAAATCCATGAAAGCTGCTGGGGCATTTTTCAACCCGAATGACATCACTAGAAATCATAATGCCCGTATCGAGTGCGAAAAGCTCTCTTAGTGACATCGGATGCCCTAATCCTCAACTGATGGTAGCCAAATCTCAAATCAATCTTCAAAAATACCTTGGCACTCTGAAGTTGGTCAAACAAATCATCAATCATCAGCGATGGATACTTGTTCTTGATGGTAGCCCTATTCAATTGCCGATAATCTATGCACATTCTCATCGATCCGTCCTTCTTCTTAACAAACAACATCGGCGCACCCCAAGGCAAAACGCTAGGCCTGATAAAGCCTTTATCAAGCAAATCCTGCAACTGCTCTTTCAACTCCTTCAACTCTGGCGGGGTCATACGATATGGCGGAATAGAAATAGGCTGAGTGCCCAGAGCCAAATCAATGCAAAAGTCGATATCCCTGTCGGGTGGCATACCCGGTAGGTCTGCAGGGAAAACCTCTGGAAACTCATGGACCACGGGCATAGAATCCATAGAAGGAATCTCAGCACTAGAATCACGAACATAAGCTAAATAGGCCAAACACCCCTTCTCGACAATGCGTCGAGCCTTCATATAAGAGACAACCCTGCTAGGAGAATGACCAGGAGTCCCTCTCCACACCAGTCGAGGCAACCCCGACAATGCTAAGGTCACGATCTTGGCGTGACAGTCCAATATGGCATGATACGGCGACAACCAATCCATCCCCAAGATGACATCAAAATCTACCATATCCAGGAGTAAAATATCCACACTGGTCTCAAGACCACCAATAACCACTACACACGAACGGAAAACACGATCTACTACAATAGAATCACCCACCAGTGTAGACACATATATAGGAGTACTCAGAGAATCACTAGGCATAACCAAATAAGGAGCAAAATAAGAGGAAACATAGGAAAATGTGGACCCCGGATCAAATAAAACCGAAGCACCCCTACTGCAAGCTGAAACCATACCTGTGATAAATCCATCGGAAGCCTCAGCCTCAGGTCTGGGTGGAATAGCATAACATGGGGGTGGTGCCCCACCACTCTGAACTATATCCCTGGGACGGCCTCCTGCTGGCTGACCTCTACCTCTAACGGCCTGGCCTCTACCTCTAACGGCCTGACCTCCACCTCTAACACCTCGACCCCCACCTTTAGCTGGCTGAGCGTCCTGTGGAACACCTGGTGCGGGAACCATAGCACGAGAACCCTGGTGCTGAGAACTACTCGAGGCTCGAGGACAGAATCTAGCAATGTGCCTCGAATCACCACAAGTATAACAAGCCCTCGGCTGCTGAGACTGCTGGCCCTGAAACTGACCCTGGCGACCGGAGTAACCACCTTGAAGACTCTGGAGCGGCGGTGCACTGATAGGAGCCGGTGGAGTACTATAGGGCAACTGATCAGAATACGGCATGTGAGAACCATGGCCACCTGGAGCACCATGAGAAGCCTGAAGTGCTGAATGATAGGGCCTAGGAGGATGGCCCCTACCAAAGGAATCTCTAACTCCAGATGAGGCACCACTGAACCTACCAAAATGACAGGGCCTCTTGTCAGACCCCTAACCACGCCCCTGTAGAACCACCTTAACTCGTCTGGCCACATTGGCCGCATCGGGAAATGTCACTCCTTGTCTCTCTAGCCATCTGCAGTCTGATCGCCTAATCTAGTCCCTCAATAATCTCCTCACCCTCTCTCTCGGTGGGAAGTATCATAAGAGCATGACCGGCCAAGGTAATGAATCTGGTACTGAGTGACGGTCATAGAACCCTGCTGGAGACGCTCAAACTGTCTCCGATAATCCTCTCTCTGAGTGATAGGAAGAAACTTCTCCAGAAACAACTCAGAGAACTGGGCCCAAGTCAAAGGTGGTGACCCAGCTGGTCTAGCCAAACAATAATCTCTCCACCAAGTCTTGTCGGAAACTGACAGACGAAAGGTAGCAAAATTGTGACCCCATTGGTCTCCACTATCCCCATGTTACGTAGAACCTCGTGACAGCTATCCAAATAATCTTGGAGATCCTCTGAAGATGCACCGCTATAATTAGTAGTGAAGAGCTTGGTGAAACTGTCCAACATCCACAAAGCATCAGCAGACATAGCTGCTCCATATCCGGTCTGAGCCGCAACACCCGGCTAAACTACCCTAGCTGTCTGAGCTGCTGAAGTCTGAAACTGAGGATCCATCTGCTCCGGAGTGCGAGTAGTAGGAGTCTTGGCTCCTCCCCCAGCCTGGGAGATGGCTGGTGCTGCAGGAAGCAAACCTGCCTGAGCGACACTCTCCATGAGGCCCACAAGACGGACCAGAGCATCCTGAAGTACCGGGGTAGCAATGAACCCCTCGCGAACCTGAGCTGGCCCAACCGAGATTGTCTGGGCAGGAACCTCAGCAGCAAACTCTACCTGAGGCTTTGCCACTGGGCTGTTGTTCTAGGCTGAGCTCTGCCCCTGCCTCGGCCTCGGCCCCTCGTAGAAGCTGCAACTAGAGACTTGGGCTTCTGATCAGTGAATGAAGAAGCACGTGTTCTCGCCATCTGTGAGAGAATAAAGTAGAAATTCAATTAGCATTGAGAAATCAAATCGCATGACAGAGAAGAATAGATGTGAAGTCATTCCTAAAATCTGTAGCCTCTGGGGGGATAAGTACAGACGTCTCCGTACCGATCCCTCAGACTCTACTGAGCTTGTCCGTGAATTGTGAGATCTAAGCAACCTAGTGCTCTGATACCAACTTGTCACAACCCGAATTTCCCCACCGTCGGGACCGTGATAGCGCCTAACATTGAACCCGCTAGGCAAGACAACGTTAATGTTTCATTTACCTTCTCCTTCTATCTTTAACAGTTAACGATGATATACAGAATTAACAATAAAGAAAGTACGAAGTATAAAAAGTTTAATAACTTAATTAAATGCCGTTACGAAATTCACAATACCAAACCCAGAATTTTGGTGTCACAACTTAACAGACTATCTATGAATAATACATATAAAGGTCTGAACAAAATGAATACATCTGTCTCCAAATAAGAAGAATAGAATATAAAGGATGTAGAAGGGGATGCCAAGGCCTGCGGACACCTGCAGGACTACCTCGGAGTCTCCAAGTGATCTGAAGGAAGCCTCCTCGCTCTAGGGTCCGTAAGGTCCTGTACCGGGATCTGCACAACAAAATGTGCAGAGTGTAGCATCAGTACAACCAACCCCATGTACTGAGTAAGTGACGATCCTAACCTTGGAGAAATAGTGACGAAGCTAGGACACAACAAACAAATCAACATGTGCAGTTTACTAATATACGAAGACAATAATAATAACAAGAAATAAGCAGCTAGTCATAAAGGAAAGGGTGGGGACATGCCGAGGGGAGGAAATATTACATAATGGAAATGACGAAGTAAGGCAACAATTAGATATCAATTTAAACAAGAGAAATGGTAACACAAAAACTAGTGCACGACATCACCCTTCGTGCTTTTACTCTCATCCTCACCAAGCAATAAATAGAAAATTCACGGCATCACCCTTTGTGCTTTACTCTCATCCTCACAATGAATCAATAGAAACGGCACGGCATCACCCTTCGTGCTTTTACTCTCTCATAATCACAACACGACATCACCCTTCGTGCTTTTAATTTCATAATATGACATGGCATCACCCTTCGCGCATTAACTCTCACAATATCGGCACCGCATCACCCTTCGTGCTTTAACACTCACTCACAATATCATGCACGACATCACCCTTCATGCTTTACACTCTCTTCCTCACCCAAACAAAACAATAACAACAATTCGGCAAGGAAATCAACAGCATAATGACAACAATAAATAATAAAGCCATAACTTCCCGCAAAGGAAAAACAACAGTAGAATCAACACCATCCCGACCAGGGAAACAACTATAACCAATCTCACTTAGTACACGACCTCACATAAAGTTTCTCAAATGAAAATAGTACTCAACACTGAACAATATCAAGAATTTCCACCAACATGGATAACCACAAAGTGAAATTCAAGTAATACTTCACGAAGAACCACATAAGTCACAATATTGGACTCACGGGCATGATTGACACCAACCTATAGGTACTCGTCACCTCACCTATACGTTGAACATGATAATAACACGTAACAAATAGGACACAACACCTATACCCTCAAGCTAAGGTTAATCCAAACACTTACCTCGAATTCCGCCACAAAACTCAAGCCTCGATTACCGCTTTCCCTTTTGAATTTGACTCCAATTCAATTGTATATAGACATAATTAGCTTAATAATATCAATAAATGCTAAATAATTCAACCCCAATGAGTAATCATAGGTTTTTTTATCATTCTTCCCAAAAGTCAAAAATCGACCCCGGGCCCGCTTGGTCAAAACACGAGGTTCGGACCAAAACCCGATCACCCATTTACCCACGAGCCCGAATATGTAATTAGTTTCGGAATCCGACCTCAAAACGAGGTCTAAATTCTAATTTTACAAAAAGCCCTAACTCTACCCAAATCCCCAATTTTCTACCTTTAAAGAACAAGATTTAGGCCTAAAAATCTAATGGGTGTTAATGAAAATTGAAAGAAATGAGATTAAGAACGCAAACCTATGATTTGGTGATGAAATTCCTCTTCAAAAATCGCCCAATGTCGGATTCTACGGAAGGAGATATGAAAATATGGTCTCTTCCCGTTTTGGCTACTGTTTTAAAACACTGGACAGACTTTCTTCCCGTTCGCGGGAGGTCTGTCACGTTCGCGAAGCATCGTGACCAAAAGGCCGACGCGTTCGCGATGAGCTGCTCGTGTTCGTGATGGTCTAACCCCCCTGATCATCGCGTTCGCGGGCCAGAGACCGCGTTCGCGAAGAACAACTCAAGGACTCCCCCAGCCCCCCTCCAGTACACTATGCGTTCGTGTGTGGCCAGGCACGTTCGCGTAGAGCATTCCCCCCAGTGCTCCACTTTCGCGACCAAGGCACCGCGTTCACGTAGAAGAATCCCCTCCCCAGCCCAACTTGTACATCGTGTTCTCATGGGTTGTACCGCGAACGCGAAGAACAAATACCTGGACACCAGAAACAACAACTTACACCAGATTTTCTAAGTCCGAAACACCCCGATACCTATCCGAAACTCACCCGAGCCCTCGGGGCTCCAAACCAAACATGCACACAGCCTTAGTAACATCCTACTGACTTACTTGTGCGATCAAATCACCAAAATAACATCTTAAACAACGAATTTAGCATATAAATCAAAGAGAAATCTCAAAACTTTCAAAGTTTCAAATTTCAGAACTATGAGTCCGAATCACGTCAAATGACCTCTGTTTCTTACCAAATTTTACAGACACAACTCAAATATCATATTGAACTTGTAGCGGGCTCTGGAACCAAAATACTTTCCCGATACCATAAATTCAAATATAATCAAATTTCCAAAAACTCTTAGATTTTTGGTAAAATAATTTCTTTCAAAAATTCATTTCTCGGGTTTGGGACCTCGGAATTAATTTCGGGCATACGCCCAAGTCCCATATTTCCCTAAGGGCCCTCTGGGACCGTCAAATCACGGGTCCGGATCCGTTTACCCAAAATCTGACCGAAGCCAACTTAAATTCAATTTTAAAAGGAAAAATTAGCATGTTTCTCAGTTTATCATATAAAAGCTTCCCGGATATACGTCCGGGCTGCGCACGTAATATGATGTGAGATAAAATGAGTTTTTCAAAGCCTCGAAACACGGTTTTGACTTCTAAAACAAGATGACCTTTTGGGTCATCATAATAATAGTCTTATTGTTATAAATAGAATTCTATTTATGGTAAATGTCTATATTCTAGAGAGGTTCTAGGGTTTGTTACTTGGTGGCTAAGTCACTCTTTCGCTATAAATAGAGGGGTATTACCCCATTGTAAATCATCCCAAGATTCAATAAGAATTTTCTCTCTCTCTTTGTCTGCAATATTTTTCTTCTTCTTTTATTACTTCATAACACGTTATCAGCACGAGACTCTAACCAATTGAGTAGAAGGTTTGGGATTGAGCATAATGATTGCCAATTATTCCATGAACTTTCTTCATGAATAAATTCTGAATTTAAGGTAAGTATTTTACTTTATTTTTCTCTTTTAAACTCTTGAAATTCTATAATTTGATTTTAAATGCAATCAAAGACAATAAACTTTGATTATAACTCTTATAGAGTTTGCAAGAAATTATAACTACCTGAAGTGGTAAAATTGTTATGTCTTGCCATGATCAAATTCATGTATGATTATGAGCACATGAAGTGCAAACCCGTCCCATTGAATTTGCTTCATTCTTATTCCCCTTATGAGAATTTGATAGCAATATGTGATAAGTCTGAAAGAAGACAAAATTTTTACCGTGAAGGTATCAATGGATGTGGACGTGGCAATAGATGAAATTATAATCGTCATCATTGTGGTAATGAGAATAATAAGGATTCTCAAAATAATCCTTCACTCTGTGAAAGTAATATTTATCATCTATTAAACATGAGATTTTGTAAAGCATATATAGATGACTATGATCCATTCATGATGTGAATGTGACAACATCTGATTTATGAATACATATTCATTGTTGGAAGAATATGAACGTACTAGTGGTAGTGAATACACCACACTCAATTCTAAAAGGAGGTTTGAGATGAAATAAGAAAATAATTTCATTATTATGGCATGAATGATCATTGATCACGTACCTATTGTGATTATGTCAAAATAGTATGGTAATTACGATGATATTGACCATGACCATAATTGTATAACTTTCTCCTTGAAAGAGATATTTACCATATGAATGTTGATGAATATGTGGTAGTACCAAATTAATTGAGAGCTCTGGAAGAGCCAATTATTACTATTTTGGAGAAATACAATTGATTATCATGTCAATTTATTATGTTGTAGCAAGTCTCAAAGAAACTTATTGAGTTTCTAAAGTATTTGCGAAGCGGCTGGTTATATTGAGACTATAAATAAATGAAAGATTTAATATCTTCTACTACTATAACTTGTAGCGGGGTAATATGTATGTGAAAAAAGTTACCCATTTTATTCTCCAGTTTGTACTACACAAATAAAAAAATACGACAATAAAGTAGATGTTTATTGATAAAAACTCATATCATAATAAACTTGGAGTTTATTGATAATTGCACACGTCATTTGTAAACCTGAAGTTTATCCATATCGATAATTTATTCAGTTGGTATAATTGAATTAGCCATATTAATTTAAGTATGATGTGCAAAAATAAAAGAGAATTCACATGGGTAAATATTAAAGAACTATAAAGTTCTTTACGAATTCTTTGATATTTCTTGTTCTCATTAATTAATAGACCAACTGAAATTAGTATTGAATCTCATGAATGCTGGAAATAGAAAAGGTGAATATGAGCCCATTCACCTGCCATGTATACCACATAAGATGCATCTATGAGATGGTTACATGTGCGATTATTATTAACCCGCAACATGGTATTTGCGAGGTAACTTGCTCAATAATTTAATTTCGAGCATAATTTCCAGATTTTCTATTCAAGATAGTTTTATCTTGAAAAGTTGGTTTACATCACAACTGGTTTAGCAAAATGATTTATTGAGTGCCTCCACTTAATAGCTAAACTATTGCTTTTGAGAACAAAGTTATTTATATCAGTTTGATATACAATATATACAAAAGTATATTACATTCTCCCCTCACAAGTGGTTCAGTGTCAGGAACAAAATAATTCCTTCTTATTATTGTTGATGTGCGGGGTATATTTTGATTAACATCATAACGCACAAAGATGGGTTCCCAAAGTTGAGGAAGCAAGTTAGTTTTTCTAACATGAAGGGATATGATGATAAACATTTGAGAAAAGGTCACGTGAAATGAATTATCAATTCTCTATAAGCATGATAATGTGATAGTGATGATTTTCAAGGTGCAACATATTCATTGAAGTTAATATGGATGATTTATTCATCAAATCTCTGCTGACGTCAACATCTAAGAAGTTAGTGCACAAGATTGAGATGTGAATGCTCAAGGATGTGAATGGATGCTCTCATCAGGGGGAGTTAATGTGCATTGCACTCTTTTTCCCTTACAAGGTTTTGTCCCACTGGGTTTGCCTTGCAAGGTTTTTAATGAGGCAACCAAAAGGCGCATTTTTAAACATGTGTACTCTTTTTCTTTTTTCTAGAATTTTTTCCCATTGAATTTTATTTTAGTTAAGGTTTTAACGAGGCACATTATTTGTTGAATAGACATTCAAGGGGGGGTGTTATAAATAGAATTCTATTTATGATGAATGTCTATATTCTAGAGAGATTCTAGGGTTTGTTACTTGGTGGCTAAGTCACTTTTTCCTTATAAATAGAGGGATTTTATCCCATTGTAAATCATCCCAAGATTCAATAAGAATTTTCTCTCTCTCTTTGTCTGCAATATTATTCTTCTTCTTTTATTTTTTCACAACACATATTAATATTACTATTTTTCAAGCAAGAATCATTATTGTTGTCATTTCTCTAACATTTAACAATGTTAATATTATACTGTAAAGTGTACTTAAAATCATAATTTTATGTGGATCACGAATAGCCGACCAGATTTATTGTTCACTTTTCTAACCGATATGCATAAATTATATATTGACTATATACAGTTATATACATATTATATATAAATTATAAATATTTGATATATCCGTCAGCTATTTTTGGTTTAAGAAATTAAATGGCCATTATTTGAGTTAATTCTTCCATAGTGTTTAGTGGATTTGGAGGTGTATGCAGAAGGATACAGGGGGAGTAAGAAATTTAAGGATAAAAAAGAAATTGCATAAGGTTTTAAGTTTATTCACTTGAAAATACAAAAAGGAAAAGGCATCTGTTTCTTTTTGTATTTTCGTATTTTCCAGATATATCTTTTACTAAAAAGAAAAATATTGCATAGTTCAGGCCTTAGGGAAGTATTCTGATGCCAATTAAATTGCCTAATTTCTGGAATTAGGTGTTGTTTGGAAACTTCCAGAGCAATTTGGATTTGTTTTTCAGTATAAAAATCTCATCTTGGCGACAGAATTCAGTACTGAAAGTGATGATAAATTTCTGTTTCAATATTATTATTATTATTATTATTATTATTATTATTATTATTATTATTATTATTATTATTA
>MDKI01167669.1:0-98969 GCA_005239505.1 Nicotiana paniculata | reverse complement strand
TCTTCTATGGTCAGATTCAGTCCAGCCAATGCGCAAGAAAATTTTGTTATAGTTTGACATCATTAGAGTCAAATTTGACCCTGTCAATGGCCAGAAATTACTCTAAAAAGATGCATAACATATCTATTATTGAGATAGTTAGGAATTGCAAACGAAAAGTTGTAGATATACAGTACAAAGAATCCAGATATGGAGCAGCTATTTAGGATTTCCACATTTTTTTAGTTTTCTTTGATATTCATAAAAAATGTATTTTTGCAGAAGCTGTATTCTCGCTTCAGAAAACTGTAACTTGTTCATTTATGCATTTGGAATCTTGTAAGTCAAAGGACTGGACTGTATATTCATTTTGTTTATTTTTAGCCTGTTAGTTTATAGCGCTCAAACTAAATTCTGAGGCAAATTTTCTGGAGCTTTAAATCTGTCTGCTCTAAAAGTAGTTCAACGAAAATAGGTGTTTGATCAAAAGAGGAAATGATATTCGAAACAGCCCACATGAAACCTCTTGTAAACAATTTTTTTTTGGATTTTTTAGAAGCAGTTGTTTCAAGAATTCGTCTAATTCAATATAAGTGGATTTAGTAGATCATTTTTAGTTCATTTTGTATCCTGTTAAAATTTTCTGAAATCGATGTATGAACACTTTCGAACCTGGAAGCATGCGATTAGGTTGTTTGAAAAATTGATAAGAACTGTTAATCTAGAACTGGGTAAAACTGCATGTGCTATGTTCTTCGTTAGAAATTGCAAAGTTCCAGAAAAATAAAGTAATCCTGGCTTACCAATTTGAAGTGAGACCGGTATATAATGTATTTATATGTCTGTGATTCTTATAGGTGTATGTATACTACACGAATGAGGTGCATCTTGATTAATACATTTTCTATCATTTACAAAAATAGAAAGTGAAGACCTTTAAGATTTGATTAAGAGTTGGATTTCCTAATCGATAGTCTTCTCTCATAAATAGCAAACTAGGATGGCCTAACGTGATAAAACGAGGCTAGATGAGGCCATAGCCTATAAGATGCTCTTTTAGAACAACGAATACCGTTTAGGAGATCCTCCAGGTAAAATGAATACCCTTAGTTCAAAACTTGTATAAAAAATCAAATATTATACCGAAGCTACCTAACCAACATTCGGGAGAGACAACTCATGTCCCCGTCTTTAAACTTCAAAAATTACGATAAAAATCACATGTCATAATTACGGGTGCGTTTCATGTGGAGTAATTATAATGTGCTTAAAAATAACAAGTGCACACCATCGTGACTTGTCCCAAGACAAATCCATAAATATCAAGATTTATGTACGTACCCCATAAGCTAAAATACCTCTTTTTAGACGAAAATCTCAAAAACTTAGAGAATAATCGAATATCGCCTCAAATAGGAATATTTAATCGTCATGTCCATAGCCATATAATCTACACTCGGGTGTGGCAACTCATGTCCCCGACTCTAACTCAAAACATTAATTAAATAAGCATGTTTTAAATAGCGGGTGCATTTCATGTGGGCTGGTTCGCAACGTGTTCAAAAAATAACAAGTGCACGTCAATCGTGACTTGTATTAAAATAATTCCATGTATATTAAAAAGCGGATAAAAGGTAAAAGCACAATAGGTTCAAAACATGTGAATAATTAGATATTAGGCCAAATATTAATAGTTAAGCGACCGTGCTAGAACCACGAAACTCGGGAATGCCTAACACCTTCTCCCGGGTTAACAGAATTCCTTACTAGGATTTCTAGTGCGCAGACAAATTATAACAGAGTCAAATTTTCCTCGGTTTGGGATTTCAATAAATAAATGGTGTCCCGGAACACCGTAAAAAAAAAAAAAAATCCGGGTGGCGACTCTGAAAACTAAAATAAATCCTAAATCCGAATAATGTCACTTAAAGTGGAAAAACTCCCTTACTACCCTTCATTAACGCGGGGTAGGAAAAAGGAGGTGTGACACTAATGCCCCAGCAGCATTTGTGGACTTGATGAATCGGGTGTTCAAGCCTTATCTGGATTCCTTAGTAATTGTGTTTATTTATGACTTTCTAATATACTCCCATAGTCGGGAGGAGTATGAGCAACACCTTCGATTAGCGCTTCAGACTTTGAGGGACAATTAGCTGTATGCTAAATTTACAAAGTGAGAGTTTTGGTTGGATTCAGTAGCTTTCATGGGTCATGTTGTATCAACATAGGGTATTCAGGTAGATCCTAAGAAGATTGAGGCAGTCAAGAACTGGCCTAGACCTACTTCAGCCATGGAGATCAGGAGCTTCTTGGGTTTGGTAGGTTTTTACCATCGGTTTGTGGAAGGGTTTTCATTTATAGCAGCCCCAATGACTAAGTTGACTTAGAAGGGTGCCCCATTCAAATGGTCAGACGAGTGTGAGGCGAGTTTTCAGAAGCTCAATACAACCTTGACTTCAACACCGGTGTTGGTATTGACATCAGGCTCAGGATCTTTCACGGTATATTGTGATGCCTCCCGTGTGGGGATCAAAGCGGTACTGATGCAGGAAGGCAGGGTGATTGCATATGCATCTTGGCAGTTGAAGATTCATGAAAATAATTACCCTTTTTATGACTTAGAGTTGGCAACCATTGTTTACGCGTTGAAGATTTGGAGGCACTATCTTTATGGCGTGCCGTGTGAGGTTTTCACGGATCATCGCATCCTTCAGTATTTGTTCAAGCAAAAGGATCTCAATTTGAGGCAGAGGAAATGGTTAGAGCTATTGAAAGACTATGATGTCACTATATTGTATCATCCGGGAAAGGCCAATGTGGTGGCCGATGCATTGAGTAGGAAGGCAGTGGCAGCCCGACATTCATTCCAGTCGGTGAGAGACTGCTAGCTTTAGATATTCAGACCTTGGCCAACCAGTTTGTGAGGTCAGATATTTCAGAGCCCAGCCGTATTCTAGCCTGTACAGTCGCTCGATCTTCTTTATTTGAGTGTATCAGAGATCGGCAAGATGATGACCCGCATTTGGTGGTCCTTAGGGACATAGTTCGGCACGGTGGTGCCAAGAAGGTTATAGTTGGAGATGACGGTGTTTTGAGAATGCAGGGTCGTATATGTGTGCCTAATGTTGATGGGTTTCGTGAGTTGATCCTTGAGGAGGCTCACAATTCTAAGTATTCTATTCACCCTGGCTCTGCCAAGATTTACCAGGACCTACAGCATCATTATTGGTGGTGAAGGATGAAGAAGGATATTGTTGCTTATGTGGCTCGTTGCTTGAATTGTCAACAGGTAAAGTATGAGCATTAGAGACCCGGTGGTTTGTTTCAGCAGATAGAGATTCCTGAGCGGAAGTGGGAGCGTATCACTATGGACTTTGTTGTTGGACTCCCATGAACTTAGAGGAAGTTTGACGCCGTGTGGGTCGTTGTGGATAGGCTGACTAAGTCAACGCACTTCATTCTTATGGCAAGCACTTACTCTTCGGAGCGGTTGGCAGAGATTTATATTCGGGAGATCGTTCGCTTTCATGGTGTGCCCGTGTCTATCATTTCTGATCGAGGTACGCAATTTACCTCGCACTTTTGGAGGGCAGTACAACGTGAGTTGGGTAGGCGGGTTGAGTTGAGCACAACATTCCATCCTCTGACGGACGGGCAGTCGGAGCGTACTATTTAGATCTTGGAGGATATGCTCTGTGCTTGTGTTATAGATTTCGGAGGATCGTGGGATCAATTCTTGCCGTTAGCGGAGTTTGCCTATAACAACAGCTACCAGCCGAGCATTCAGATGAATCCCTATGAGGCATTATATGGTAGACAGTGCAGATCGCCAGTTGGATGTTTGAGTCGGGAGAGGCTCGGTTATTGGATACTGACTTAGTTCTGGAGGCCCTGGACAAAGTCAAGATTATAGAGGATCGACTTCGTACAGCTCAGTCCAGGAAAAAGAGTTATGCCGACCGTAAAGTTCATGATGTAGCATTCATGGTCGAAGAGAGGGTATTACTTTGGGTATCGCCCATGAAGGGTGTTATGAGATTTGGGAAGAAGGGCAAGCAAAGCCCTAGGTATATCGGGCCATTTGAAATTCTCGAGAGGGTGGGGGGAGGTAGCTTATAGACTTGCGTTGCCTCCAGGTTTATCCTCATTTCATCCGGTATTCCATGTGTCTATACTCCGGAAATATCATGGTGACCCGTCCCAAGTGTTAGATTTCAGCTCTGTCCAATTGGACAAGGATTTGACCTATGAGGAGGAGCCGATAGCCATTCTTGACCGGCAGGTTCGTCAGTTGAGGTCAAAGAGTTACCCTTCAGTTCGAGTGTAGTGGAGAGGTCAGCCTGTTGAGTCAGCTACTTGGGAGTCCGAGTCGGAAATGCGGAGTAGATATCCACATTTGTTCGCCAGTTTAGGTACTTTTCTATGTTCGTTCGAGGACGAACGTTTGTTTCAGAGGTGGAGATTGTGATGACCCAAATGGTCATCTTATGATTTAAGACTCCGTTCCGAGCTCGTTAGCCTTAAGAATATTATTTTTATTCACCTCGATTTGCGTGCACAGTCCGAGCGTGAATCTAAAAAGCCTTTATGTGAAAATATATGAAATAATAATTTTTGAGAGTTTAAAAATAATTTTAGTTGACTTTGGTCAACATTTGGAGTAAACGGACCCGGACCTGTTTTGACTGTCCCGGGAGGTCCGTGATAAAATATGGTACTTGGGCATATGCCCGGAATCGACCCTAGGTCCCTAGCTCGAGAAATAAGTTTTTGATAAAAATTGTTAAACGAAAATTTAAAGGAATGAAAGAAATTGATTAATATTTGAACTCGTTGGTATCGGGCCCGTATTTTGGTTCCGTAGCTTGGTACAGGTCTATTATAACATATATGTCATGTCTGTGAAATTTGGTGGAAATCGGAGTTTATTTGACGTGATTCGAATGTCCGGTTGAGAAGATAGTAATTTTGAAGTGTTCTTGAGAAATTCATGAGTTTTGATGCTAAATCCATAGTTTTAGGTGTGATTTTTTTGTGATTTGATCGCACGAGCAAGTCCGTAGGATGTTTTTGGACTTGTGTGCATGTTTGATTTGGAGCCCCGAGGGCTCGGGAACGCTCCGGGCGATTCGCGAGTTGAGTTAACTCTCAACAAGGGTTGCTAGTGCACCAATTCTGGTGTGCCTGCACCTGCGAGCCTTGAGCCGCAGGTACGAGCTCGCAGGTGCGAGTGACAGCCCGCAGATGCGGACCAGTCCACCTTCCCATTTTCCGCAGAAGCGAACTTGCTCCGCAGAAGCGAAACATTGTCCGCAGGTGCGGCCCCAGTGACCCAGCCCCCATTCCGCAGAAGCGGACCTCCTGTCCGCACGTGCAGACGTGCAGACGCGGCCCAAGCACCACATGTGCGAGGGTCGGGCAGTGAGTTCATGTTAATTAAACTCCAGCCCTTTTCTTCTTATTTTCAAAAGGGTGGAAGACCTAGGCCAATTTTCTCAAGGCTTTTTCTTCCAAAATCATAGGTAAGTATTCATTAACTACTTTCTTCCAATTACCCATGGGTTTTCATCAATTTACAACTAAAATCTAGGGTTTTCATGGTAGAAACTGGGAGTTTGGGTAGAATTAAGGAATTTTGCATAATTAGAATTTAGACCTCGAATTGAGGTCGGATTTCGAAACTATCTGCATATTCGAGCTCGGGGATGAACGGGTAAACGGATTTTGGTCTGAACCCCGAGTTTGGACCAAGCGGACCCGAGGTCGGTTTTTAACTTTTTTTGGGAAAACTTAGGAAAATCATGATTATGCATTAAAGTTAATTCCTTTAGCAATATTTAATGATATTGAACTAATTATGATTATATACGAGTAGGTTGGAGGTGAATTTTAAAGGAAATGGTGTACTTGAGCAGTGAGTGGCCTGCCAAATCGAGGTAAGTGTCGTGCCTAACCTTAGCTTGAGGGAAGTTTTGTGTGATTAGTTGCTACGTGTTTTGTTGCTGAAAGTGATGTATAGGTGAGGTGAAGAGACTATACGTTGTAGTCGAGTCATAACATGCGAGTGAAAGTCCATTCTTTCTATTCTTGTAGTCTTAAAGTCTATTATCCATGCTTATTGTTGCTATTGAACTGTTGAGAGAACTGTATTCGGTAATGGATAACATTGTGAACATTGATTCGAGGTTGAGACGTTAAATTGGAAGGTAATTATGATGAAATACTGATTTCTTGTGAAGATTTCTCTTTATCTGTGATTGATGAGGAAGAGTGTAAAACACAAAGGTGATGTCGTGCATAATTTTTTTATATGGTGAGGAAGAGTATAAAGCACGAAAGGTGATGCCGTGCACGATTTATTTATATGGTGAGGAAGTGTGTAAAGCACGAAGGGTGATGCCGTGCACAATTTATTTATATTGTGAGGAAGCGTGTAAAGCACGAAGGGTGATGCTGCGCATAATTTATTTATATTGTGAGGTTGAGTGTAAACGCACGAAGGATGATGCTGTACATTCTTATTTATAATCTTGTGAGGATGAGAGTAAAATCACGAAGGGTGATGCCGTGCATTCCTATTTGTTTTTGGTAAGGCTGAGAATAAAAGCACGAAGGGTGATGCCGTGCAGATTTTCTTTCTATTTTAGTTGCTTAATTTGTTTGTTTGTTAATCACTGTTTATTTCTGCCTTCTCATTTTTCTCATTCCTTATGCTGAAATTCCCCACTGTATGTCCCCTTCCCATTAATTGCTATTTTAATTATTTATTTGTCGTTATTTCCAATAGCATGATTATATATGTCTATATTTTTATGGTGTGTCCTGTCCTAGCCTCGTCACTACTTCGCCGAGGTTAGGCTCGACACTTACCTGTACATGGGGTCGGTTGTACTAATACTGACTCTGCACTTTCTGTGCAAACCCCGATTTAGGTCCGAGCTGAGTTTGAGTTGTAGAAGACTATTCGCACGGAGACACGAGGTAGATCTACCGACGTCCTCAGATTCCTGGAGTCTCTTCCTTATTATTCAGTTTCTGTTTTATTTAGTTTAAAACATATATATATTTTCTTTCAGCTAAATACTTGTAATAAACTCTTAGTAGTTCGTGAATTGTGACTCCAAACCCTGGGTAGCCAGAGATTTGTATTATTTTTGCAGTATCGTATACTATTTCATTTGTTATTTTGGTATTATATATTGAATGGTAGTAAAACTTCGTATATATTTTAGTTGTTTTAATGTCATAATCCTCTAATATTTGCTTGCCTAGAAAGTATAGCTTTAGGCACCATCACGGTTTCGACGGTGGGAAATCGGGTCGTGACAAGATTGGCGCAAACATGTTAGTAATATTTTATTAAAGAATAATGATAGTAGAAGATATTTTTCGTGATTGCACAAGCTTGATTAATTTAATGTAGTTCTTATTTAACTATGTTCGATGGTATTTTAATATTATGTTATTCTTTTATGTTGCAAATTGCATTGCAGAGTGATGCAAACAGGTTTATATTTCATTAAAGAATAATAACGCCAAAGATTTTTTTCATAATTGCAGAAGCTTGATTAATTTTGATATGTAATTATTCTTTAACTATGTTTAGTGGTTTTTAATAGTATGTTATTTTTTGTGTTGGTCTTTAATCCATCTTAATTAATCAACAGAATTTTGAAAATATTTATTGCAATGGAGGAAGCTGCAACAATGACTTGCCAACAAAGCAAATAAGGTTAGAAAGAAGCAATTGCCCTTATGCAAAACTATCGGAAAGATTTCAAATTTTTGGTATGATCCTGAACTTAATTCAAACTTTTGGTAGGATCTTGAACTACTTTTAGGCATTGACAATGGGTATATGTAAAATTCAAAATAGATTTCATTTACCATTGTTGATAGCCGGGATAATAACTGTACTTTCACTAGACAAGAGACAAAACAAATTTGATAACAAACTAAAGAAGGAAGGAAGCTTGATAAAGCTATTGAGAGTTGCTGATAATTGAATTATTCAATCATCAATTACATGTTCTTTACACAAACTCTCAAAACTTGACCTTCTCTATGTATTCTTAATGATTTGATCTTCTGAAAATTGCCATGAAATATCGTGAATTGTAAGATACTAACGACATTTTAAATATGTTATACATCATTAGTTTATATATAAAAATTTTCTTTCTTTGTAACTTTCTTCTACCACTAACAAATTTCTTTCTATAATAAATAAAATTTCGATTATATAAGGTTAAGTTCTCGGAAATTTAAATTCACAATAAATTTCAAAATTTTAGATATTAGTTTTTCTAAAATTTCATGAAGACTTCGGTGTTTCAACACCACGTTATTTTTTAGTGATGTTTGAAAGAGTTCATTTTATATAGAAAAAGAAAAAGAAGTAGTCCTAAATTTTGTCACTTATTTTTGTATAATTTTCTTTCTTTATGAAAAATTAGCTGAAAAAATGTAGGTCATCTTCCCTTTGAGGCTTGCTTGGTTACGAAACATTATTTGGCGAAACGTACTTATCTTCATGGATTCTCTTATTTTATACTTAGTAATTAAGATGTGTTTTTTATGCAAACTGATGATGTTAAAAAATTCTTCTACTTTTCTAACAGGCTGATGGGTTGAGTGAGTAGCTTTAGTACATTTTGTACACCTTATACACTACCTGTTCAACTAATAAGAGACTCCATATAGGTAAAAGAAATAGATTGAGAATTTATGAATTTTAAAATCGTGAACATATAGTAAAAAAAAGACAATATCTCACTAACATTCGACCAAAATAATAAGCATACATCAGCAAATAAATATTCCTTCCAACAATAAGCATTATTGTAGGAATCACATTAAAAAATATTTTGTCTAAAACAATAAGCATAAATTTCTTACTTATGCTTTGATCTAAGTTAATTGTCAATATATATATATATATATATCCGATACAATTATGCTTTTGGATGACAATTAATAAAGCATATAATAAATGAAGTACACGATCAAACGATCCTAACGTTGGAATATACGTTTCATAACATGTTTTCTTACAGGTACAACTATATGTTGCACTTTCAAGGAGTATATCAATTTCATGAATAAGGGTTTATTGATTATGAAGAACAACTTAAGTGACAAAAAAAAATTAATATACACCTCTCTCTCTCTCTCTCTCTATATATATATATATATATCCGATACAATATGCTTTTGGATGACAATTAATAAAGCATATAATAAATAAAGTACACGGTCAAACGATTCTAACATTGGATTGTACGTTTCATAACATGTTTTCTTACAGGTACAACTATATGTTGCACATTCAAGGGGTATATCAATTTCATGAATAAGGGTTTATTGATTATGATAGAACAACTGAAGTGAAAAAAATATATATATATACCTAGAAACATTGTCTATACAGAGATATTATATTAGATCTGATACAACAACATAACATATTATTTGTAAATAGATATAATTATAAATACTATATAACGAACTTACCTAAAGTCTCCGTCTTTGCATGCAGTCAGTTACTTTGATTTAACTATTGCATAATATAGTAACATTGATTTTCTATTTAAATGAATGTTGCAGCTACCTCGACATCAATTGCTACATATAATTCATTTTTATTATTATACACTTTCTTATTGATAGACGTGGAATTCACGTATAATGCACGTATTCTAAAACTAGTTATATTAAAAGCACGAAAGTCCTTAGCGAAATGTCGTTCGTCTTGTTTACCCTTTTAAAATAGAGTTTATATTAGAAAAAATCGGTATTTAATTATTCTCCTAATATTTAGCATTTAAAGTTAATTAAAACTTTACTTATTAAATTTTTCCTTATTTGAACGACTACACAAATTACGCCAAGCGAGAAAAAACCAAAATACGCCAAGCAAGAGAAAACCAAAAATGATTATTTATTGCCTTTTTTGTGGGATGTTGCTTTTCTTTGTTTAGGTCCAGGTTTCACGTTGGATTTAGAATTCTACTACCAAAATTTATATTAGGTAGTTGTATCTTTCTTTGTTTAGGTTTGCGATCTTTTTATCAAAACTGCCTTGGGCTACAAATCTTTTGTTAGCGGCCTTTTATTTTTGTTAAACTGCCTTAGGCTACAAATCTTTTGTTAGCGGCCTTTTATTTTCGTTATGTATCTTTCTGTTCTTAACAACTTTTGTTTTCATCTTAATTATTATAGGTATCATACAATTTTTCCATCTTAATTATTATAGGTATCATATAATTGGTCGTAGGAAGAAGCTTTTCAAATTTCGTGGATTCGTAGAAGAATTCAACTATTGAATTTTCCTCTTACGAATTTAGCAACTATTGATTAGCAATTGCTATCATAAATTCTTCACAATGTCTATGTCTTTGGGGGTAAATTTGCTTAATTTGATTTAAGCTTTCTAATCTTTAGTTTGTTCTTGAAGTGTAATGATCCGGCCGGTCGTTCCAAGAATTATAGCCCCGTTTCCACCGTTTCTGTTTCTTTATGTGTTGTTCAGCTTTATTGTGTTGCATCGGGTTAGTTGGTTCGGGTCCAGAGTGGGTTTGGAGTGGAATGAGACACTTAGTCTCTTAATTAGAAAGTTAAGTTGAAAAAGTCAATTGGAAATTGACTTATGAGTAAACGGCCTTGGATTTGAATTTTTATGGTTCCGTTATCTCCGTCAGGTGATTTTAGACTTAGAAGCGCGTCCGGAATGTATTTTGGAGGCCTGTGGTAGAATTAGACTTGAATTGGCAGAAGTTGAAAATTCGATTGGCAGTGGAAAATTAGATATCGGTGTCGGAATGGAATTCTGAAAGTTGGAGTAGGTTAGTGGTGTCATTTGTGACGTACGTGCAAAATTTCAGGTCATTTGGAGGTGATTTGGTAGGTTTCGGTGTCATTTGCTGAAAATGGAAGTTTAGGAATTCTTAGACTTGAATCCGAGGTTGATTCGATGTTTTGATGTTGTTTTAAGTGTTCTGAAGGCTCGACCTAGTTATTATAAAAGCACGAATATTTATGGTAAATGTTGAACGACTAATTATCTCCGAAATATTAATTAACTTTTATACCCATAAATATTTATATAATTTAAGGATATAATTATAAATTACCAAAGAATAGAATTCCTTTCCAATTTAGACAAAAAACACGCCATCCCTACAAAGTTGATATTGGGTGCAATTCTATTCGGACTTAATGTACTGCTGCTCTCCGGCACTATCCTTGGATAGAAGATAATATGTCACGATCCAAATTTTCAAGCTGCGAGATTGTGATGGCGCCTAACACCATATTTGCTAGGCAAGCCAATGTTAGAATTTAGCTAATCATATTCTTTTACAGATTCATTTAAACATAAGTAAACAGTTTAAAATGAATACGAAATCTATTACTATTCAACAAATAATATCAACAATAATTAAGTAACGAAACGAAACCACAAAACTACTAAGAATAGTACAAGTATTTGGCTGAAAAAAATATATCTCTGTCTTGAATGAATTAAAACAACAATCTAATTAATAAAAGGAAGACTCCAGGAATCTGCGGAAGCCAGCAGATCTACCTCGTGTCTCCGTGTGAATAATATCAGCTACTACTTTCACCTAGCTCCGGCCGGTACCTGGATCTGCACAAGAAGTGTGTTGACCCAAGTAAAAGTTAGTTTTGAAGACTGGCAAAGGAACTCAGGCATGAACCAGGTCCATCCCTCCAGGTCCGTCTCTTGTGTGCATAGAAACGGGCAAATTCGAGTATGTGGGATACACGTGAAGGAGATAAGATTAAATTGGTGTATATGATATCTCCTGATCGAAAAGGTTGCATAATTGATAAGGAGAAGGACTTCTTAATCAAAGAGAACACTATCCAAGATAGGGAAGGAGTTAGAAGTTGAAATCAACTAGAACTCTTCTACCAAGGAAGAGTAGCATCAGAATTCTAGTTAATATTTATTTACTAACTCTATAAATATCAGTGTTGTTCTCTTTTATAGGTGATACACACATACTGAAGTTAAGCACGAATTGAGAGAAAAATAGCAAAGGCTTTTTGTGAGCAATTCCTGTGAGATTTAAGAGTGCGATCCTGAAGCTACACGAACCAGATTGAAGAACCAACTCCATAAAGAGTTTTATGTGTCTTTCTTTATTTCTAGTTCAAAGTGTAGTATGTGTTTTGAGTTTTACCTTTCTGCTTCTTAGAAGCAAATTGTACTAGGTACCTGAGTTGTATCTTTCATGTTAGAGTTAACTTGACGTAGTCGCAACAACTTGTGGCGTGTTGCTATAAGGGTTAGAGTTAATCCTTAGGTTTGCAAGGGTTTGTAAACTTTGTTGTTGGCTCAGAGTTGTAGTGAAGTGTTTGGATAAAATCCTACTGGGTAGTAGGTCGTGGTTTTTTCACCTTTTGAGCCGGGTGTTTTTCACGTAAAATACTTGTGTTCTTTACTTTCTGTATTTATTATTCTGCAACAGTAGTAGTTGGAACACATAGAAGAACCAGGTCCTTCTATAATCTCTGCACGTAAAAAATTAGACACCACAAAAATCATCCCCTCTCTTGTATGGTATTGAAGTATAAAACATCAATTGGTATCAGAGCGGTTATCCTTGAAGAGGCTAACACCTTAGGAAAAGATCAAGATGAGTGCACTACCTGAAAAGTGTAAAGAGCAATCCACCACTAGGCCACCACTATTCAATGATCACTATTATTCTTTGTGGAAGGAGAGGAAGAGATCACTCGCAGTTGACTGATGGATGCTTCAAATGTGGTAAAAAGAATTGTCCTATGTGGAAAGTCGAGTGGAAAAAGGAGAAATCTGAAAAAAGGAACAGGTTTATGACAAGAAAAACAACAACAAAAGGCAAACCAAGAAGATGGATGTACCCAAGAAGGAAAGGAGCTTGGCACTCATAATCACTGAAGAATCTTATCTAGAAGAAGATGAAATGGCTATGATCTCAAAGGACTTCAAGAAGTACCTAGTGAGAGGAAAGGGTCCTTCAAGAAGTGGAAGCTACGACAAACTAAGGGTTCCTGAAAAATAAACCAATGAGGGGGTGTTACAAGTGTGGCAAGACTGATCACCACATCAAAAACTGCACTCAATGGGAAATTGAATGGAAGAAGGAAAAAGCTGAACGAAGGAACAGGAAGAAGGAACAGGTTCAACCCAATAAGAACAAAAGATCAACAAAGGCTATGGTTGCTGCCTGGGGAGAAAGCTCAGATGAAGATTTAGAGGATGAATATGGAGATGAACAAGCACTTATGGCAATTGGAGAATCTGATGAGGAATCTGAGGTAAGTATAATTCATCTCAAAGATAAGATTAAATTTTTTTCTAAAGAAAGGCTATACTGAGTTACTCCTGGATTTCATTGATGAATCTGTAGATATAAACAATGAAAAGAAACAACTGTCTAAGGAGTGTGTGATTTTGAAATCTAAGTGCAAAAATGTGGAACTTAGGGCTAGTGAAAGTGATAGTAAAAATGCTGAGTTAAAGAACCAGGTTCATGAACTTGACACCACTATACTAGAGCTAAGATCTGAAAATCTAAAGCTGAAAGTAGGAACAGGTAAAAAGAAAATTAATTACACAAACCTCACATTAGAAGAAAACCTAGGAAAAGTGAAAGACAATTTGTACAAAAGAGATGAGCAGATAAGAGTCCTTAAGGAGGATCTAAGCAAGGTTAAGCACAAGCTAGACAGAACCTGTAAATGGAATAGGTCCTCCGATGCACTTTCATGGCTACATGAACACTATAGTAGCAATAAGAGAGGATTTGGCTACGGGACTCCTGCACCTAAGTGGGATCCCAAAAGCAAGTACCTCACACTTCCTGAGAACAGAATCTGCACACACTTGGTAAGACTGGTCACTATAAAATTGAATGTAATGCAAAAGAAAATGCTAGTCAAAAGAATAAAATATTTGTTCAAGGGAAAAGTACGCATGGGCCAAAAAGAATTTGATTCACCCTTTTGCCTATAGATAGGGGCCTAAACTAGTTTGAGTTCCTAAGACTAACCCCTGATTTCCTTTTGCGGGTCCAAGTGAAGGGGAGCAGCCAAATATGATACACAGATAGTGGCTGCTCAAAGCATATGACAGGTAGCAAGAACCAGTTTCTCTCACTTGAGGACCTCAAAGGAGGTAATGTCTACTTTGGAAATGGGAAGAAAGGTGAGATCATTGGGGTTGGAAAGGTAGGTAAGACTGATTCTCATTCTATTGAGAATGTCTACTTGATAGATGGCCTAAACTACAACCTAATCAGTGTATCACAATTGTGTGACAGAGGTAACTTGGTAGCATTCACCACTACCAAATCTTTTGTGATAAATCTTACCACTGACAAGATTATTTTGCAGGGAAAAGAGTAAACAATATTTACATTGTAGATCTGTCCACACTTTCAGAAAATGAACTTACTTGCTTAACTGTTTTGGATAATGATCACCTCTTTTGGCACAAAAGACTTGGACATGCCAGTCTAAGTCAACTCAACAAACTAGTCTCCAAGGACTTGGTAATAGGACTGCCTAACATTAAGTTCAGGGAAGACAAAGTTTGTGAGGCTTGTGCAAGGGGGAAGCAGGTAAGACCCTCTTTCAAAAGCAAGAAAATGGTAAGTACCACCAGAACGATGGAACTGGTCCATTTGGATCTTTGTGGACAAATGAGAACTCTGAGCAGAGGTGGTAAGATATATGTTATGGTGCTTGTTGATGATTACTCTAGGTTTACTTGGACACTGTTTCTAACATCTAAAAATAAAGCATTCGACAAGTTCACTTCCTTTGTTAGAAAAACTCAAAAACAACTAGGTAATCAACTTGCATCAATTAGGCCTGATCATGGTACTGAATTTAAAAATGCTAAATTTGCTGAATTTTGTGATGTGCATGGCATAGATCATAACTTTTCTGCTCCTAGGACTCAATAACAAAATGGTGTAGTTGAAAGAGAATAGGATATTGGAAGAAATGGCTAGGACTATACTTCTTTCTAAAAAACCGCCTCATAGTTTCTGGGCAGAAGCTGTGAACATTGCATGTTACATCATAAATAGGTGCATGACCAGACCTCTTGTTGAGAAGACTCCCTATGAGTTATTTAAAGGGAGAGAGCCAAATATATCCATCTTAGGGCATTTTTATGCAATTGCTTTGTGCACAATAATGGCAAAGACTTCGCATAGTAAAGCTTATAAGATCTATAACAAAAGAACTATGTGTGTAGAAGAAAGTGTACATGTAGTTTTTGATAAAACTAACATTCTTTCCGAGAGACAGGAACATGAAGATGAAGCAATTGGGCTGGTAAGAAATTTAAATGAAATCACAGCCCAGACTGAAGCTGCACCAGAAGAAGGAACAGGTGATGGAACATGTTCTTCTACTCAGGGCAACCTGACAGGGGGAACTGAACAAGGAGGAACTGAATCTCAAACCTCGATAGAACCTGTCCATAAACCTGTTCCACAGCACCAAAACATTGAAAGAACATTAAGAGGAAACCATTTGGTTGTGAAATCTTACAAGTATCAAAGTTCTCATCCCATTGAGAATATAATCACTGACCCAACCTCTAGAATCAAAACTAGATCTTTATTAAAGAATCTTTATGTTTTTGATGCTTTCTTATCTCCTATTCAACCAAAAATGTTGCTGAGACTTTGCAAGATGCAAACTGGGTAAATTCAATGCAAGATGAACTCAACCAATTCGAAAGAAGTCGAGTTTGGCATCTTGTACCAAGACCCAAGGACATATCAGTAATTGGCACAAAATGGGCCTTCAAAAATAAAAGCCTTAAGTAAAGATCACTTTGAGAGGAGCAGGTTGGTTTTAGGGATCATTAAGATCACCTAAAAGGACCAGTTCAAAGTTAAACGAAAAAAATAAAAAAAATTAAAAAAAATGTTTGAGAAAAAAAAATTTGGCTAGAAAGTCTGTAAATTTTGTATATAATTAGATTAAATCTTGCTCAGTCTCATACTTTCAATAGTATACTCTTGTGCCATGTGATAAAATGACTCATTAATCTCTAATGATATTTTCTTCGTTTTGGCAAATTTAGACTTTTACAAAAGAATTTTCAGTGAAGAACCTGGTTCATCAAGATAAATAGGTATGTTTTCTACACTCTGCATAATTTGAGATAATTATATTTGGATCATGAGAAGAGTCCTACCTAATTCCGAACTCCTTTTGGACTTATCCGTTACAAGTGAACCAGTTCTGTTCAAAAGAGTCTCAACCGAATTGAAGTTCCTAGATTCTAAAGATACACTCCAACGTCTCTTCAAAACTGAATTTCAGTTTGATTAGACTTCTAAGAGTCTAAAAAGCTGTATTTACCCCATCAATTATTCCTCTTTATATTGATCAGCTTTAGGGCATTCCTTACTTCATCTCTCTCAAAGCGTCAAAAACTATCATTCTTCTTCCATCTTCCAAACACAATCTAATTCTGTTCTTTTTCATACCCTAGCCCAGATATGTCAAACACCTATGAAAATCTTTCATCACCACCATAGGAAACCACTTCCACATCTTCTACCACTCCTTCAACCACACCAATCTCTAAGAAAAGTAGAGTAAAGATGATGGATCGTAAGATTGTTGCTGAAGGAGAACAAATCAAGAAAATAAACAAGCAATTGAAAGCGGGTAATGAGAAGAATCCCAGAAATCTGAAGATTCATTTAATTCTGCTACTAAGGGGGAAGAAAATAGGTATTCCAAAACTGAACATGTATCTTCTGATTCTAAAGTTACTCCTGAGACAATTTCTGAAGTTTCTGCAAATTTGGAGAATATATTTGTACTGGTAGGATCTATAGCAGGTATTGAGACTACAGAATCTGGAGAAGTTGGTGGTAAAAATAAAAAGGGAAAAGAAAAAAAGAGCAAGGGTGCTAGGAGTACTGTGAGGGGAAATGGTACAAGAGTGGCTGATTCTTCACCCACTTCTGTTGGTCTAACAAAAGAACTTTGGGCAATGGTTGTTTGGGGAGAGGAATTTACTAAAATAGAAGAGAGTGTGAGAAAAACAGGGGGAAGTAGGTCTGGTGAAGTTGCTGAGGGGTTGGTTCAACTAAAAGGGAAAAATATAGATGAATCTGTTCCATCTGAACAGGAAACCCTCGCGGACCTACTGATAGGGTTATCAATGGCACCAAAACTCATGTCATTCCCTATGGCTTCATTCTCACGATTGTACTTGCACATTTTAAGGTACCTATGAAGAAGTGGGAGATTATTACAAGCAAGGATCATTTTGTGGTTAATACTTCTTGCTTGCGATTATGAAGTCAATGTCACTCCTAAAGAACCTGGTTCATCCAAGAAGGTACCAGTGAATAGCAAGGTCAGAGCCTTAGTGTTAGAAAGTGGGGCTAAGGATGCTGAGATTGAGAGGCTGAAGAAGAGGTTGGCAGAGGTGGAGACTGAGAGAGATGCTCTTAGAAATGAGTTGGCAAGAGAAAAGGAGAATAATGCTGGCATTATTCAGGATATGCTGAAACTCCTCCAAGCAAAAAAAAAAACCAAGGACCTAGTTCTTCCCAGCCTTAAGCCTCCTAGCCCAGTGTAGATCAACCAGTGACCTAGTTCGGGATTTTCTTTTGTTGTTTTTGCTCATGTTTCCAGTATTTTTATTTATTCTTATGCTTTATGGTAGAATATTATCAATCATCAATGAAATTCACTGTCTTTTTCTCTAATTGTTTATTTATATTTCTTTGATGGTTAAAATTCTTAGCTTGATCTATGATGATTAATCCATGATTGCATTTGAAGTTTCCCCAGTGGCCATGAGTAAGCTTTAAAATTTGGTTATCTCACATTTTTATGCAACTTTTCGATGATGCCAAAAGGGGGAAAATAATTAGGTTGTGCTTTAAACAAGTGTTGTTTAGCTTTGAACAAGTGATGTTTATAACCTAATGTACCTGGTCCTTGATGATAAGTGATAAAAAGGAAAAATATTTCTCACGTTGTGTTGGTGTTGAGATGAGTTGAAACATGGACTAAGCTTATGAAAAGCACAGAGTTTGTCATCATCAAAAATGAGGAATTTGTTGGCCAAAGTAAAGGTTAGTTTTGAAGACTGACAAAGGAACTCATGCATGAACCAGGTCCATCCCGTGTGTGCATAGAAACGGGCAGATTCGAGCATGTGGGATGCACGTGAAGGAGATAAGCTTAAATTGGTGTATATGATATATCCTGATCGAAAAGTTTGCATAATTGATAAGGATAATGACTCCTTAATCAAAGATAACACTATCCAAGATAGGGAAGGAGTTAGAAGTTGAAATCAACTAGAACTCTTCCACCAAGGAAGAGTGGCATCAGAATTCTAGTTAATATTTATTTACTAACTCTATAAATATCAGTGTAGTTCTCTTTTATAGGTGATGCACACATACTGAAGTTAAGCATGAATTGAGAGCAAAATAGCAAAGGCATTTTGTAAGCAATTCCTGTGAGATTTAAGAGTGATCCTGAAGCTACACGAACATGATTGAAGAACCAACTCCATAAAGAGTTTTATGTGTCTTTCTTTATTTCTAGTTCAAAATGTAGTAGGCATTTTGAGTTGTACCTTTCATCTTTCTTAGAAGCAAATTGTACTAGGTACCTGAGTTCTATCTTTCAAGTTAGAGTTAACTTGACGTAGTCTCAACAACTTGTGGCGTGTTGCTACAAGGGTTAGAGTTAATACTTGGGTTTGCAAGAGTTTGTAAACTTTGTTGTTGGCTCATAGTTGTAGTGAAGTGTTTGGATAAAATCCTACTGGGTAGTAGGTCGTGGTTTTCTCACCTTTTGAGCCGGGTTTTTTCCACGTAAAATACTTGTTTTCTTTACTTTATGTATTTGTTATTCCGCAACAGTAGTAGTGGGAACAAATAGAAGAACAAGGTCCTTCTATAATCTGTGCACGCGAAAAATTAGACACCACACAAATCACCCCTCTCTTGTGTGGTATTGAAGTAATAAACATCAAAGTGCAGAGTGCAGTATCAGTACAACCGACCCCATGTACTGGTAAGTGGCGAGCCTAACCTTAAGGAAGTAGTGACGAGGCTACGGCGGGGCATTTATAACATAGTATGGATACAATGTATAATAAATCAAGAAGGAAAATAATAGCAAATTAAACAGTACTTGCAACAAATAAATAAAACAACTGAGTTGACTTTTCCAGACCTCAGCTATAACCAATCCTCACGAAAATTTCCAAGTTTCAATTTAAATTAACCGTAAGTTCAGAATATGAAATGACAATAATAAAACAGTGTGTATTTCAGTATTTATTTTTAAAAATCAGTAAAACATGAATACCCTCTCTTATTGCTCCTTGTTGCGGCGCGCAAACCTCTCCCACCTGTCCACCCTTAGTGCTCATCCATATATATCACCCTTATTTATCCTGTTGCGGCGTGCAAACCGATCCCACCTGTCTACCCTTATCACTCCTTGTTGCGGCGTGCAACCCGCTCCTACCATACAATCACATCTCTTTATTTATAAGCGATTTCACAATTTAGGTCAAAGACTTTCACAATATTTATGTCTCAACAATTGTAAATAGAAAGCTATACTATTCATAAACTTCATCAATTATCCTTTCACAATAAAACCAACCGGAATGTATCGTACACCACTATCAACCAGATCAACCTTTTTATGTACCACAATGAAGCCAAGGGAACAACTAACACTTCCAGAATATTTGAAACAATACTTAACAACAAGTTGACGAAAACAAGTAGACATGGAGGCATAAAAAATCATGAAGACAATCAAAACAGGGATATAATGAATTGAAAATAGGGAAAGGATCATGTTAAACAGATAATTTCGTGGTGCATAGATACTCGTCACCTCACCTATACATCACACACATGCAATTTCACATACCATTTAAATTGGGGATTCCTATTCTCTCAAGTCAAGGTTAAACCAAACACTTACCTCGATCTCACAAGCAATTCACTGCTCAAGCACAACTTTTCCTTTAGAATTTGCCTCTAACCCACTCGAATATAATCACAATTGGTTCAATATCATTAATTATTGCTAAAGGCATTAACTTTAAGAAAATCATGGTTTTCCTATGTTTTCCTACCAAAGGTCGAAAATCGATCCCGGGTCTGCTTGGTCTAAACTCGAGGTTCGGACCAAAACCCGTTTACCCATTCTCTCCCGAGCCCGGATATACAATTGGTTTTGGAATCCGACCTCAATTTATGGTCTAAATCCCTAAATTTGAAATTCCTAAGTTTTACCCAAAAATCCCAATTATTACCATTGAAATTCTAGATTCTATGATGAAATCTTGTACAAAGTTGTTAAGCATTGAAAGGAATTAGTTAGAGATCACTTACCAATGATTTGGAGAAGTTTGGGTCTTTGGAAAATCGCCTATGGAGGTTTAAGGTTTGAGAGAATTGAAAAATGGGTGAAAATCCCGTCTAAAATCTTACTTAACAGGCTGCGGTTATCGCAAATGCAAACCTTTGGAAATCCTGCTGCCTTCGCATTTGCGACAAAAGTGTCGCATTTGCGACATATGGAGGCCTTTGCAATTTCGGCCAGTGCGTCGCATTTGTGAGGTTGGCCTTCCCAGGCCTTCTTTGCATTTGCGACAAAATCATCGCATTTCCTAAGCCTGTAGACTTCGCAATTGCAAAGCCTGGCCTCGCAATTGCGAGATCAGAGGCCTGGTGACAGACACCAGATGCACAAATGAGATTTTTCTAAGTTTACACACTCCGTAGCCTACCCAAAACTCACCCGAGCCCTCGGAGCTCCAAACCAAACATGCACGTAATTCTAAAAACATCATACAAACTTGCTCATGCGATCAAATCATCAAAATAACATCAAATACGAATTTAACCTTAAACCTCATGATTTTCTCAAGAACACTTCATTTTCACTATTTTCTTATCCGGGCGTCCGAATCACGTCAAATCAATTCCAGTTCTCACCAAATTTCACAGATAGGAGTTAAATATCATAACAAACCTATACTGGGCTTAGGAACTAAAATACGGTCCCGATACCAATGAGTTCAAACATTAATTCATTTCTTTATTTCCTTTAAAACAACACAACAATTTTCTTCAAAAACTGTTTTCTAGAGCTAGGGACCTCGGAATTCAATTTAGGGGATACGCCCAAGTCCCATATTTTACTCAGATCCGGGTCAGTTACTCAAAATGTTTACCAAAGTCAACTAAAACTAAATTTTATATTCCAAAATTATTATTTCTCATATTTTCACATAATAGCTTTCCGGTTTCACGTCCGGACTGCGCACGTGAATTGAGGTAACTAAAATTTATCTTTTTAATGATAATGAGCCCAGAATAGTGTCTTAATTCATAAGTTGACCCTTTGGGTCATCACAATCTCCACCTCTACAACAAACGTTCGTCCTCGAACGAACATAGGAAATTACCTGAGCTGGCAAACAAGTGGGGATATCTACTCCGCATGTCCGACTCGGACTCCCAAGTAGCTGCCTCAACAGGCTGACCTTTCCACTGCACTCGAACGGAAGGGAAATTCTTTGACCTCAACTGACGAACCTGCCGATCTAAAATGGATACCGGCTCCTCCTCATAAGTCAAATCTTTGTCCAATTGGACAGAGCTGAAATCTAACACGTGGGATGGGTCACCATGATATTTCCAGTGCATAGACACATGGAATACCAGATGAACTGAGGATAACCCTGGAGGCAACGCAAGTATATAAGCTACCTCCTCCACTCTATCAAGAATCTCAAATGGCTCGATATACCTAGGGCTCAACTTTCCCTTCTTCCCAAACCTCATAACACTCTTCATGGGCGATACCCGAAGTAATACCCTCTCTCCAACCATGAATGCCACATCACGAACCTTACGGTCGGCATAACACTGTTGCCTGGACTGAGCTGCACGAAGTCGATCCTGTATAATCTCGACCTTATCTAAGGCCTCTTGAACTAAGTTTGTACCTAATGATCGAGCCTCTCCCAGTTCAAACCATCCAACTGGAGATCTACACCTTCTACCATATAATGCCTCATATGGAGCCTTCTGAATGCTCGACTGGTAGCTATTCTTTTAGGCAACCTCCGCTAACGGCAATAACTGATCCCAAGAACCTCCAAAATCAATAACACAAGCCCGGAGCATATCCTCCAAGATCTGAATAGTACGCTCGGACTTCCCGTCCAACTGCGGATGGAATGCTGTGCTCAACTCAACCCATGTACCCAACTCACGCTGAAATGCCCTCCAAAAGTGCGGGGTAAACTGCATACCCCGATCAGAAATGATAAACACGGGCACACCGTGAATGCGAACAATCTCCAGAATATATATCTCTGCCAACCGCTCTGAAGTATAAGTACTTGCCACTAGAATGAAATGTGCTGATTTAGTCAGCCTATCCACAATAACCCAAAAGGCGTCGAACTTCCTCTAAGTCCGTGGGAGTCTTACAACGAAGTCCATAGTGATACGCTCCCACTTCCACTCAGGAATCTCTATCTGCTGAAGCAAACCACCGGGTCTCTGATGCTCATACTTTACCTGTTGAAAATTCAAGCAACGAGTCACATAAGCAATAATATCCTTCTTTATCCTTCGCCACCAATAATGCTGTCGTAGGTCCTAGTACATCTCGGCAGCACCCGGGTGAATGGAATACTTAGACCTTGAGCCTCCTCAAGGATCAACTCACAAAGCCCATCAACATTAGGCACACATATACGACCCTGCATTCTCAAAACACCATCATCTCCAACTATAACCTTCTTGGCACCACCGTGCCGAACTATGTCCCTAAGGACCATCAAATGCATGTCATCATCCTGCCAATCTTTGATACGCTCAAATAAAGAAGATCGAGCGACTGTACAAGCTAAAATACGACTGGGAGAAATATCCAACCTCACGAACTGATTATCCAAAGTCTAAATGTCTGAAGCTAACGGTCTCTCACCTATTGGAATGAATGCAAGTCTTCCCATACTTACTGTCTTCCTACTCAATGCATCGGCCACCATATTGGCCTTCCCCGGATGAAACAATATAGTGACGTCATAATATTTCAATAACTCTAACCATCTCCTCTGTCTTAAATTAAGATCCTTTTGTTTGAACAAGTACTGGAGACTGCGATGATCCGTGTAAACCTCACACGACACACCATAAATATAGTGCAATAATGGTTGCCAACTCTAAGTCATGGACAAGATAGTTCTTCTTATGGACTTTTAACTACCAAGATGCATATGCAATCACCCTGCCCTCCTACATCAACACCGGTCCAAGCCCAACGGGGGGAAGCATCACAATTTACCGTGAAAGATCCTGAACCTGATGGTAACACCAACACCGGTGTTGAAGTCAAGGCTGTATTGAGCTTGTGAAAGCTCACCTCACACTCGTCCGACCATTTGAATTGGGCACCTTTTTGGGTCAATTTAGTCATTGGGGCTGCTATGGATGAAAATCCCTCCACAAAACGACAGTAGTAACCCGCCAAACCCAAGAAGCTCCTGATTTCTGTGGCTGAAGTGGGTCTAGGCCAGTTCTTGACTGCCTCTATCTTCTTAGGATCGACCTGAATACCCTATGCTAATACGATATGGCCCAATAAAGCTACTGAATCCAACCAGAACTTGCACTTTGAAAATTTTGCATACAACTGATTATCCCTCAAATTCTGGAGCGCTATCCGGAGGTGCTGCTCATGCTCCTCCTGACTGCGGGAGTATATTAGAATATCATCAATGAACACTATTAAAAAAGAATCCAGATGAGGCTCGAAAACCCGATTCATCAAATCCATAAAGGCTACTGGGGCATTAGTCAGACCAAAAGACATCACCAGAAATTCATAGTGCCCATACCTCGTCCGAAAGGCTGACTTAGGAACATCGGACGCCCTAATCTTTAACTGATGGTAGCCCGACCTCAGATCAATTTTTCGAAAATACCCTGGCACCCTGAAGTTGATAAAATAAATCACGATTCTCGGCAATGGATATTTATTCTTGACGGTGACTTTATCCAACTGCTGGTAGTCTATACACATCCTCATCTATCCATCCTTCTTCTTCACGATCAAAAACGGTGCACCCGGGGGCGAGACACTAGGCCTAATGAATCCCTTATCAAGAAAGTCTTGCAACTGTTCTTTCAATTCTCTCAACTCTGGTGGGGCCATCCAGTATGGAGGAATAGAAATGGGCTGAGTTCCAAGAGCCACATCAACACAAAAATCAATATCCCTGTCGGGTGGCATCCCTGGCAGGTCTACCGAAAACACCTCGGGAAACTCACAAACAATAGGCACCGAATCTATCGAAGAGATTTCAACATTAGATTAATGAATATGAGCCAAATAAGCCAAACATCCCTTCTCAACCATGCGACGAGCCTTGGCATAAGAAATCACTCTGCTGGGAGGATGACCAGGAGTCCCTTTCCATTCTAATCGAGGCAACCCTGGCAAGGCTGACGTAACTGTCTTGGCGTGACAGTCCAAGAGGGCATAATAAGGCGATAGCCAATCCATTCCCGACGTAAAAATCGATCATGATAAGATGCAAAAGGTCTACACTAGTTTCAAGACCCTCAATAATGACTACACGCGAACGATACACACGATCTACAACAATAGCGCCCCCCACGGGCGTAGACACATAAAATAGGGACACTCAAGGAATCGCGGGGCACAACCAAATACGAAGAAAAGTAAGATGATACATAATAATAAGTAGACCCCGGATCAAACAGAACTGAAGCATCTCTATTGCAAACAAAAATGGTACCTGTGATAACAACATCGGAGGACTCCGCCTCGGGTCTAGCTGAAAATGCATACAGTCGGGGTGGGGCCCCATCCCCCTGAACCATGCCTCTAGGACGACCTCTGACATGTGGACCTCCACCTCTAACAGGCTGGCCTCCACCTCTAACATTCTGGCCTCTACCTCTGAATACCTGGCCCCTACCCTTGGCTGGCTGGGCAGATGGTGCTGCAGCTGGTGCCGGAACTATAGCACGAGAACTCTGATCATGAGGCTGATTACCCAAAAATCTCGGACAAGTTCTCCGAATATTCCCGTATTCACCACACTTAAAACACCCATCCTGATACTAAGGCTGACCCTGACGAGCCGGCTGACCATGATAATAACTCTCAAGAGGAGATGCTCTGATATGGGCTATGTCACGACCCAAATTCCCAACCTTAGGGATCGTGATGGCGCCTAACACCACACTTGCTAGGTAAGCCAATGTTAGAACTTATTTAATTAATTTCTAATAAAGTCTATTTAACTGCAACAGGACAATTCAGAAATAAACTAACTTTATTAATTCAAATGTTCAAATTCACGGATAAAATAATAAACGAATAAATGAGCTGAACCACAAACTAAATATATAACTATAAGACTACCCAGGGTCTGGTGTCACAATTCACGAACCACTAAGAATACTACAAATAATGGGCTGAAAGAATATATCTCTGTTCTGAAAGAAATAAAACAACGTCTATAAGGTAAAGAGAAGACTCCAGGAATCTGCGGATGCCAGCAGATCTACCTCGTGTCTCCGAACAAAACTGCTCAGTTACTTAGATCTCCTAACTCTGGCTGGTACCTGGATCTGCACAAAAGAGTGTAGAATGTAGTATCAGTACAACCGACCTCATGTATTGAGTAAGTGCTGAGCCTAACCTCGACGAAGTATGACGAGGCTACGGCGGGGCATCAACAACATAACATGGAAACATTATATATAATTAAGCAAGAAAGAAATAATAATAATAATAAACTCGATAACCAGTAATTTACAACAATTAATAAAAACAGTCGGATGACTCTTTTCAAATGCCAATTATAATCAACTTCTCAAATCTTTACAACTTTCACTTTTAAATCACAATAAAAATAAGAGTATGAAAACCATTTTAATAAAACCGGAGTTTTCCAAGTCCTTGTTTTTGAAAATCAGTAAAACATAAATATTCACCCTTATTGCTCCTTGTTGCGGCGCGCAACCCGCTCCTACCTGTCCACCCTTATTGCTCCTCCTTATATATATCACCCTTATTTCTCCTGTTTCGGCGTGCAACTCGATCCATCTGTCCACCCTTATCACTCCTTATTGCGGCGTGCAACCCGCTCCCACCATACATATCATATCAGTTTATTTATAAAAAACTTTCACAATTCAGGCCAAGCCTTTCACTATATTTTTATATCAATAATTATAAACAGAAGCTATAAAACTCATAAACTTCATCAATTATCATTTCATAACGAAGTCAACCGGAATGTATATACATATCGTAACACTGACAACCAGCCCAATCCTTATGTAACACAACAAAACCAAAGAACATCCAACACTTCTAAATTACTTGGAGCAATGCTTAACAATGAATCAATGAATCCAAATAGACATATAAACCTCAATGATCATGAAACAATTAAGCCCATAAGCAAATAATTGGAAACGGGGAAAGGATCATGTTTAACAGATAATTTGGTGGTGCATAGATACTCGTCACCTCACCTATACACCACACACATGCGAATTCACATAGAATTTAAGTTGGGGATTCCTATTCCCTCAAGCCAAGGTTAAACCAAACACTTACCTCGATTTCGTAGGCCACTCACTGCTCAATTACCGCTTTTCCTTTCAAATTTTGCTCTAACCTGCTCGAATCTAATCATAATTAGCTCAATATCATTAATTAAGGCTAAAGGAAGTAACTATACTGAAAATTTATGATTTTCCTAAGTTTTCTCAAAAAAAGGTTAAAACCCGACACCAGGCCCGATTGGTACAAACTCGGGGTTCGGACCAAATTTTTTTTAGCCATTCACCCCGAGCCCGAAAAATGCAATTAGTTTCGAAATTCGACCTCAATTCGAAGTCAAAATCCCATTTTTACAAAATTCCTTAATTCTACCCAAACCCTCAATTTCTACCATGAAAATTCTTGATTTTTGATTGAAAAGTGATGAAAAACATTAGGTAATTGAAAGAAAAGAGTTAATGAACACTTACCTATGATTTTGGAAGAAAAAGCCTTGATAAAATTGCCCTAAGTCTTCTACCCTTGTGAAAAATAAGAAGAAAAAGGATGGAGTTCTAATTAATATGAACTCACTGCCCGACCCTCGCACCTGCGCTTGCGCACGTGCGGAAAGGCTGCCGCTTCTGCGGAAAAGAGCTGGGAAGCTTGGGGTCGCACCTGCGGTTGCATTACTGCTTCTGCGGTCGCGCACTTGCGGAAAAGGGAGAACCCATGCTTTCTCGCACATGCAGCTTCCGCTCGCACCTGCGGCCAAAGGCTCGCAGTTGCGGGCACACCAGAATTGGTACACCAGCAGATTTCACAAGTTGAAAAACATCCCGAAGCCTACCCGAAAATCACTCGAGCCCTCGGAACTCTAAACCAAATATGCACGCAAGTCTAAAAATATCATACGGACTTGCTCGTGCGATCAAATAGTGAAAATAACATTTAAAACTATGGATTTAACCTCAAAACTTATCATTTTTCTCAAGAACACTCAACTTTCACTATTTCTCAACCGGACGTCCGAATCACGTCAAATCAACTCCGATTATTACCAAATTTCACAGATAGAATGTAAACATCACACCAAACCTGTATCGAGCTATGGAACTAAAATACGGGCTCGATACCAACGGTTTTGAACATTATTTTATTTCTTTATTTCATTAAAAATCCAGCAAAACAATTTCTTTCAAAAATTGATTTCTAAGGCTAGGGACCTCGGAATTCAGTTCCAGGCATACCCCCATGTCCCATATTTTATTGCGGACCTCTCGGGATTGTTGGAATACATATCCGAATCCGTTTACTAAAGACGTTGAACAAATTCAACTAAAACCAAATTTTAAATTCCAAAAACTACTATTTCTCATATTTTCACATAAAAGCTTTCCGGTTTCACGTCCGGACTACGCACACAAAATCGAGTTAATTAAATTTAATCTTTTTAAGGCTTATGAGCTTGGAATGAAGTCTTAATTTATAAGATGACCCTTTGGGTCATCACAGGCTGGCTGATCAGAATAAGGCAAGTAAGAGCCACGACCACCTGAGGCACCATGGGACGTCTGAAGTGCTGAGTGAAATGGCCTGGAAGAAGGGCCTCTACCATGAGTTCCTCGCCTCCAGAAGAGGCACCGTTGAATCTATCGGAATGGCGAGGTCTCTTGTCCGAACCCTGAACTCCCAGTCTAAGAACCATCTCAACTCTCCTGGCCACATTGGCCGCATCCTGAAATGAAATCTCGCTCCTTGTCTCCTTATCCATCTGCAACTGATCGGCTGAGCAAGGCCATCAATAAATCTCCTGACCCTTTCTCTCTCTGTGGGAAACAAAAGAATAGCATGTCTAGACAAATCCACAAAGAGATTCTCGTACTGGGTGACAGTCATGTTGTCGATCAAACTGACGGCGAAGCTCCTCTCTAGTAGTGATTGGAAGAAACTTCTCCAAAAAGAGATGTGAAAATTGATCCTAAGTCAAAGCAGGTGACCCAGTTGGTCTAGTCAGCAAATAATCCCTCCACCATTTCTTGGCGGAACCAGTCATCTGAAATGCGGCGAAATCGACCTATTGGTCTTCAAAATACCCATGTTCCGAAGAACCTCATGACAGCTATCAAGATATTCTTGAAGATCCTCTGAAGTAGCACCACTGAAATGAACAGGGAAAAGCTTGATAAACCTGTCCAGTGTCTACAAAGCATCGGAGGACATAGTTGATCTATCAACAAGCGGTGCTTCAGCGACTTGGTGAACTACCCCAGCTGGATTGGCTGCCGGGGTCTGAATCTGTGGAGTAGTCTGATCAGGAGTGTGGGTAGTAGGAGTCTGGACCCCCGCTCCAGCCTGAGATACGTCTGCTGCCACTAGGAGTGCGCCAGTCTAGGATACACCCTCCATAAGGACCACCAATCGGACCAAAGCATCCTGGAGCACCGGGGTAGCAATAAACCCCTCTGGGACCTGAGATGGTCCCGCTAGAACGGTCTGAGCTGGAGCCCTCTCATTAATCTCTATTTGGGGCTCCGCAACTGGGGCTGTTGTCTGAGCAATGGGCTGAGTCCTGTCCCTGCCTCAACCTGTGACATGGCCTCGGCCTCTACCCCTAGTAAGAGCTGCTGCTGCTGGAGGACCGGATTGTTGGTCAGCGAAAGAGGAAGCACGTGTTCTCGCCATCTGCGAGAGAATAGAAGAGTTCAATCAGTATTAGAGATAACAATAATCGCACGAGAGAGTAGAAGTAAAATGAGTTTGTTCCTAACTTTATAACCTCTGAGAGATAAGTACAGACGTCTCCGTACCGATCCTTTAGACTCTATTAAGCTTGTTCGTGAATTGTGAGACCTAAGCAAACTAGAGCTCTGATACCAACTTGTCACGACCCAAATTCCCAACCCTCGGGATCGTGATGGCGCCTAACACCATACTTGCTAGGCAAGCCAATGTTAGAATTTAGCTAACTGTATTCTTTTATAGATTTATTTAAACATAAGTAAACAGGTTAAAATGAATGTGAAATCTATTACTATTTAACAAATGATATAAAAAATAACTAAGTAACGAAACAAAATCACGAAAGTAATGCTAATATTGAACTACCCAAAGTCTGGTGTCACAATTCACGAACTACTAAGAATACTACAAGTATTTGGATGAAAATAATATATCTCTATTTTTAATGAATTATAACAACAATCTCATTAATAAAAGGAAGACTCCAGAAATCTGCGGACGCCAGCAGATCTACCTCGTGTCTCCGCGTGAATAATAGCAGCTACTACTTTCACCTAGCTCTGGCCTGTACCTGGATCAGCACAAGAAGTGCAGAGTGCAGTATCAGTACAACCAACCCCATGTACTGGTAAGTGTCGAGCCTAACCTCGACGAAGTAGTGACGAGGCTACGGCGGGGCATTATAACATAATCTGGATACAATGTATAATAAAGCAAGAAGGAATAATAGCAAATTAAACAGTACTTGCAACAAATAATTAAAACAACTCGGTTAACTTTTTCAGATCTCAGCTATAACCAATCCTCACGAAAATTTCCAAGTTTCAATTTAAATTAACCGTAAGTGCAGAATATGAAATGACAACAATAAAACAGTGAGTATTCCAGTCTTTATGTTTAAAAATCAGTAAAACATGAATACCCTCCCTTATTGCTACTTGTTGCGGCGTGCAACCCGCTCTCACATGTCCACCCTTATTGCTCCTCCCTATATATATCACTCTTATTTCTCCTGTTGCGGCGTGCAACCCGCTCTCACATGTCCACCCTTATTGCTCCTCCCTATATATATCACTCTTATTTCTCCTGTTGCGGCGTGCAACCCGATCCCACCTGTCCACCTTTATCACTCTTTGTTGCAGCGTGCAACCCGATCCCACCTGTCCACCCTTATCACTCCTTGTTGCGGCGTGCAACCCGCTCCTACCAGACAATCACATCTCTTTATTGATAAGAGATTTCACAATTTAGGTTAAAGCCTTTCACAATATGTATGTCTGAATGTAAACAGAAAGCTGTGCTATTTATAAACTTCATCAATTATCCTTTCACAATGAAACCAACCGGAATGTATCGTACAACACTGTCAACCAACTCAACCTTTTTATATACCACAATGAAGCCAAGGGAACAACTAGCACTTCCAGAATATTTGAAACAATACTTAACAACAAGTTGACGAAAAGAAGTAGACATGGAGGCATCAAAAATCATGAAGACAATCAAAACAGGAATATAATGAATTGAAAACGGGGAAAGAATCATGTTAAACAGACAATTTGGTGGTGCATAGATACTCGTCACTCCACCTATACACCACACACATGCAATTTCACATAGAATTTAAGTTGAGGATTCCTATTCCCTCAAGTCAAGGTTAAACCAAACACTTACCTCGATCTCACAAGCAATTAACTGCTCAAGCATATCTTTTCCTTTAGAATTTGCCTCTAACCCGCTCGAATCTAATCACAATTGGTTCAATATTATTAATTATTGCTAAAGGCATTAACTTTAATGAAAAATTATGATTTTCCTATGTTTTCCTACCAAAAGATGAAATCGACCCCGGGTCCGCTTGGTCTAAACTCGAGGTTCGGACCAAAACTCGTTTACCCATTCTCCCCCGAGCCCGGATATACAGTTGGTTTTGGAATCTGACCTCAATTCGAGATCTAAATCCCCAAAATTTGAAATTTCTAAGTTCTACCCAAAAATCCCAATGTTTACCATGAAAATTCTAGATTCTATGATGAAATCTTGTAAAAAGTTGTTGAGGATTGAAAGAAATTAGTTAGAGATCTCTTACCAATGATTTGGAGAAGTTTGGTCTTTGAAAAATCGCCTATGGAGGTTTAGGGTCTGAGAGAATTGAAAAATGAGTAAAAATCTCGTCTAAAATCTCACTCAACAGGCTGCGGTTATCGCAAATGTGATCAGGGGTTCGCAATTGCGAACCCTTTGGAAATCCTGCTGCCTTCGCATTTGCGACGTATGGAGGCCTTTACAATTTCGGCCAGTGCGTCGCATTTGCGAGGTTGGCCTTCCCGTGCCTTCTTCGCATTTGTGACAAAATCATCGCATTTCCCAAGCCTACAGACTTCGCAATTGCAAAGCCTGGTCTCGCAATTGCGAGATGACAGGCCTGGTGACAGACACCAGATGCACAACTGAGATTTTTCTAAGTCTAAACACTCCGTAGCCTACTCAAAACTCACCCGATCCCTCGGGGCTCCAAACCAAACATGCACGCAAGTCTAAAAATATCATACGGACTTTCTCATGCGATCAAATCAACAAAATTATGAATTTAACCTCAAACCTCATGATTTTCTCAAGAACACTTCAATTTCTCTATTTTCTCATCGGGACGTCCGAATCGCGTCAAATCAATTCTGATTCTTACCAAATTTCATAGATAGTACTTAAATATGATAAAAAATCTGTACTAGGCTGCGGAACCAAAATACGGGCCCGATACCAACGAGTTCAAACATTAATTCATTTTTTAGTTCCTTTGAAAACCAGCACAATAATTTTCTTCAAAAATTATTTTCTAGAGCTAGGGACCTCGGAATTCAATTACGGGCATACGCCCAAGTCCCATATTTTATTGTGGACCTCCCGGGATCATCGGAACACAGATCTGAGTCTATTTACTCAAAATATTGACCAAAGTCAACTAAAACCAAATCTTAAATTCCAAAATTATTATTTCTCATATTTTCACATATAAGCTTTCCGGTTCACGCCCGGACTGCGCTCACAAATCGAAAGTAACTAAAATTTATCTTTTTAAGGTTAATAAACCCAGAATAGTATCTTAATTCATAAGACGACCCTTTGAGTCATCACATAGTAACTCTTTTTCTTTTTCCAACAACAATATGCATTGTTCATATATTTCGTTCTCCGGTTTGTATGAGATTTAGATTTTTTTTTAAAAAGTATATGAGATTTTGATTTATTCCATAAAACTAATATTAGCCTATAATCAAAAAATAAAAAAAGACAGCAAATCATTCTCCTCTGGTATGCTACAACTAACCCGATCTAGAATTAGTAATTTGAAATATTACATATTCCATTAAATTTTTGTCATTAAGTTGTTTTTCCTTATAACTACATCAAACAGAGACAAGGACATACGTTTTTTTCTTTAAGAAAGAGAACGAAAATATCATGAAATAATTTTTTTTATTACATAAAGTAATAATTTGATACTCGAAAGGGTAAATTGGAATTATCTCTCTAAAACAATGTTTAATTGACATATATTAAGACACGACATAAGAAATGTCCATAATCTAGATTTGGATGTGAAGTATTTTATTTTTATTAATGTAATTCTCACAAATAAACCATATGAATATGATGTACAATATGTTCTAAGAAGATGAGACCATAGTGGACAACTGAACCTCTAGATGAAGCCGAGATTTGTAGGAAAAGTTTTACATTGTTGTATTAAGAAATTTGGTCGCAAAGTTGAGGAAAAATAAAGAAATCATACTTTAAGGACCAAGTGAAAAATAAAATGATAGAAAAGAATATATAAGAATAAAGCGCTAAATTAATAAATTATTTTTAGGATTTAACTATTCATGTAGAATAAAATTATAATCACCGTTAGTATTTGAATTCTACTATGAATAAGCTCGAGAGCAGTGGCGGATCTACATGGTTGTTTGTGGGTGCTCAAGCACCCATTACCTTTGACAATATTTGGTAAATTTGCGTAGACAATTTTAAAAGTAATTTAGATAAATATTGAGGGAGCACCCATAACTAAACTCTTTTTTTTTCTTTTAGAAATTTTATCGTTAAACACCCACGACTTTAAAATCCTGGAGAGAGAGTTGCCGAGTTTACTTCGAAGACTAAAACCTTTCTAGATTAAGCTTAACACTCAAATATTTATTCAATCTAAACATGTACATACAAAGATGACAAGGAACAAAGGCATATAACTGAGCAATATACAAATTACAAACTTACATCATGGAATTAAAAAAAGTCATGGAAGAATAACTTGACAATCAAAAGGGTACAGTGATATTGTCTTAATTTCTGAAGTTGTAACTTGATTGACATTGACATTGTCTTTCTCAAATCATCGGTTAAATGATATATTTTGAGAAATAACATGAAAAAAAAATCTAATGTTTAGAGTTAGATAAAACTTTGATTTTCAATATAAGGAAGAAAATGCTTTTCATCTTTCTTTTAATGATTAGCGAGAGATACATGTAATACACGTACATAGAAATTAGTTATTATAAAAATATGAATACAATATCGGTTTACAAAAATAACCTTATAATATTAAGCATAATAACTCATAATTAGCATTGTAATCCTATTTGTTTTAGGACATAATACAAAGAACACCTTAGGAATCCTACATGATTACCTTTAGGATTCCTATTGGTATAATTACTATTTTATTACACGAACAACTACATGTTGCATTTTCAAGAGGGATATCAATATTTACAACAAGAGTTCTGGTTATGGCAGAACAACCAAAGCATTAGAAGGAGATATACACAAAAATATATCGTCTACACATTAATAAATGTTCTGTAATATATAATCACAATGAATACTTTTAAACTATAATACATAATTATCTAACTAACATGACTAAATTGATCATTATATAAGTTCTGATGATATTTTTTCATTTTAAATTCAAGTATTATACTATTAAAATAATATTTTTCGACACTAATGATAAGAATGGTAAACGTACAACCGCATCCGAAAACAAATAAAGAGCCGGCAAAACACAGAATCTATAAACTTGTGAAGTTTTGATGGAATATTTAAATTTTCATATCCGTAAGCTACAATAGCTGAGCTTACGTACATGTCTATTTGATGTAGAAAATTCCTAAAGTTATTTGTATCCCTGTATGTTGCGCTTTCAAAAAGATATCAAAATTCACAACAAGAGTTTTAGTTAAAGCAGAGCCAACGAATGAATGAGGAGGAAACATACACAAGAAAAATATTATCCACAAATAAATGTTCGTTAAAATACTATCACAATAAATACTTTTAAATTATAATATATAATTATATAACTAACATGACAAAATTGATCATTTGTGTAAGTTTTGATGATGTCCTTTTATTTTAAATTCATATACTATTTTAATATAATAATATTTTTCGACATTTAGATGATTGTTGTATTATTATACATAAAATTTCTCTCATTAATTAAATTTTATTGTTCCTTCATATAAATAAATGTTTAAATCATCACGTGCCATTATTAACGCGCAATGCACGTTCATAGATACTAGTAGTATTTTATAAAAGAGACCGTCATTTGTTATTTTGTAACAATGTTGATTCGTCTTCTCGGTGATCTGATAGTGTATCATCTAGTTCATTATAAAAATGATAATATTGTACCAAATTTATTTATGTTCAAGATTATAGTTTGCGATAATATAATGAATGTTATTAATAGTACTGTTGGGTATTTGTGATAGTTTTTTGAACTTGTGGATATAAGTCATGTTTCATGTTTTTCCAAAATAAATTTGGGAAATATGTTTTAAAAGCTGACGTCCAAACACAATTTCATCTTCAAACTAAACTTCACCAAAATCAGATTTTTCAAAATAAATTTGAAAATCTATGGTCGAACGCTAGCTTAAAATGCGTAAATGGTCCTTGCTGTCAGACCGTACCTTTGCTCAGAATTTAAACTTCATGTAAGCCTGCAAACTACAAAGGTACGTCGTTCACGGGGAGGGTGAAAGATAGTTTGTTATATAAGTTGGAAAAGTGGGACTTGTCCCACATCGGTGGTGCAAGGCCACTTTGTGTGCCTTTTAAGTCCCTGTCCTTTTATGTGTTTAATTTAGAACACATACTGTTATATGTGTGCAAATACATATATTATATATTATATATATTAATAAGAAAGACTTGGACTTGGACTCGGATTCGGGGCTTGGGCGCGGGCCGGATCGGACCTACAATAAATAATTTATGTTTTATTTATTTTTACAATTAAATCTGTTTTATTTGAAATTTAATTTTTTAAATTTATTTGAATAAACAAATGCGTCTGTTTGTGAAAGAACACATCTGTTTTGAAAAGGTCCGATGGTTTCTCTATAAATAGAAGTTCTTCCAACAAAGTGAATATAGAAAATCATAAGTATTATTATAGGCTTTGTTGTATCCTGAAGAGAATCGTTTGTATTTCCCTAAATTAGTATGCAAGCGATAACTCTTTAAGGACAGTCATTTTTCACGCCTCAAAGCCATTTATTATTATTATTTTCTAACAATCTTAAAGAGTTATCCTACTATGGAGAAATTGATGTCTGTTGTAAAAAATCCGAAAGAGTTCATCAAACTTGATCTCTTTGATGGAACGAATTTTACCCGATGGAGAGACAAGATGATATTCTTGTTGTCTGCTCTTAATATCTACTATGTTCTTGATTCTGCCTTGCCTGCGATACCTGATGTAACGACCCGGTTGGTCGTTCCGTAGAATTTGTATTATTATTGTTGTTATTGCCTTGTCATAGGTTGGTTATGATGTTTATGATGTGTTAGAGTCGGTTGGCTCGGTTTCAGAATGGTTATAGTGAGAATTCAGACATTTAGTCTCTAAAAATAGCTTTGTAGTTGAAAAAAAAAGTCAACTGAGAGTTGACTTATTGGTAAATAATCTCGGAATGCAGATTTTATGGTTCAGATAGCTTCGTTAGGTGATTTGAGACTTGGTAGTGTGTTCGGAATGTAATTTTGATGTCCAGTGTAGAATTAGGCTTGAATTGTCGAAAGTTAGTTTTTGGAAAATTCCGGTCGGCAGCGGAAAATAGGCTATCAGGTTCGGAATGGAATTCCGACAGTTGGAACAGGTTCGTAATATCATTTTGGACTTGTCTGCAAAGTTTCAGGTCAATTGGAGTTGTTTTGGATAGTTTCGGCATTGTTGGTGGAATTTAGAAATTTCAAAGTTCATAAGCTTGAATTCGATGAGTTTTTGGGGTTTTGATGTCGTTTTTGATGTTTCGAAAGCTCGACTAAGTTCGAATGATCATACGTAATGTGTTGGTATGTTTAGTTGGGGTCCCGAGGGGCTCGGGATGGTTTTGGGTGGTTAACGGGGAGTTTGGAGCATAATTGCTATTACTGAAGTTGCTAGTGCTGGTGTTTTCGCACCTGCGGAAGAGGAGCTGCAGGTGCGGGACCGCAGGAGCTGACGAAGCTCCGCAGATGCGGAAGTTTGGTTGGTTGAAGGATTTCCGCAGGTGCGAGGTAATTGCCGCGCCTGCGAAGCCGCAGGTGCGGGAGGTCGATCGCAGGTGCGGAGGCTGAGGACTTTTGGGTCTTTCCGCAGGTGCGCACCTGGGACCGCATGTGCGTGTAAGTGGTCGCAGGTGCGGAACCACTGTTCAGAGAGTATAAAAACATGCCTTCGCAAATTTTAACCATTTTTCTCAATATTTCATCCGGGTTTGAATCTTTTGAAGGGTTTTGAAGAGGGAATTCGGTAGTTCTTCATTGAGGCAAGGTTTTTGGACTCTAAACTCGTTTATATGTGATTAAAGGTCGGATTAATGGTGAAAAGTTAGGGAAAAATTCAGTGCAAAATGGATAATTAGGGCTTGGGATTAAGAGGCTTTAGAATGGGAATTTGAGGGGTAATTTGGATTCCAATTTCAGTGTTCTTGGTATGTATAGACTCGTGGGAGGATGAGGATTCTTGTGGTGTGAATTTTATCCAACTCCGAGGCATGGGCCCGGGGATCAGGTTTGACCAATTTCGAGATTTTTGAGTATTTTTGATAAATTTCAATTGGGTTTCATTCCTTAGCATATTATAATGGTAGAAATCTAATTGTTGGTAGATTTGGAGCACTCAGAGGCCGAATTTAGAGGCAAGGCACTGCAGAGTAGTAATTTAGCCGGTTTTGAGGTAAGTAACATTTCCAAACTTAGAACTGAGGGTTCAAAACCCCAAGTTATCTGATAATTGATGATAACTAAGGTGATGCACATGCCAAGTGACGGGCATGCGAGCGTACACCGAATGTTTGTGGCCTGGCTCACCCCATGGAACTGTCTAATGGTTATTTCAGGTTGATACTGGTACTGTGAAGGTTGTACTTACTTTGAACATATTAGAAATTATGTTAATTATAAATACAAAGGCTTCACGCCGAAAATACTGAGACCCGAGTGGTCGTCTATTACTGTCTCCTCTTGTGTTTGTTTGATTTCATATACTCAGTCTTGTTATAGCATATCATTTCATGCCTCAGTCTCAGAAATTGTTAATTATATGCATATTTATCATTGTTTGGGCTGATTTATACATCTGTGAGCCATATGAGTAAGACTGGAAAAGTAATGACTGAGTTAGGCCGAGGGCCTGTTATGAGATTGGACTGCACACCGCAGTGATACTGTAATCATGCCTTCGTTGTTTTGATATAGCGCTTGGGCTTATAGGATCCCCTCCGGAGTCTTTACACCCCCAGTGAGCGCATTGATATTGAGGGATGGATCTTGGACATGGATCTTGTCCGAAGTTGATATATGTGAGGGATGGATCTTCCCTGGACATGGATGTTGTCCGAAGTTGATATATGTGAGGGATGGATCGTCCCTGGACATGGATCTTGTCCGAGTGTTGTATTACAGAGATGGATCTTCTCTGTGGGGCTGGATTGGTCTTTTCCCTCAGTACTGAGTGACTACGGTCACCGGTGTTTATGCATATTCCGAGATGGATCTTCCCTTGGCTCTGAGAGCCATATATGGTACTGAGTGGACTTCTGTGGGAGATTTGTGAGCACCATGTGCATTTTCACACTGTTGATATGTTGGCATGTAGAGCATATTGAGATATACCTAGCAGATTTTGTTGTCATTTTCTAATAAACTGTGAACGTGTCTAAATTTTTGTACGCTAATGATTACAATTATTGAGGTTTAGTTCGTCACTACCTCTCATCCTATAGTTTGGGTTCGTTACTTCTGAGTTGGTGTACTCACGTTAACCCCTGCACCTTGTGTGCAGATCGAGGTTCATCGGGGCCCGGTAGCGGTTGCAGATTTGCTGTTAGAGTTTCTTTTGGAGCCTTTGAGGTAGCAGCTGGCGATTGCAAGCTCGTCTTTTCCCCTCTGCATCTTCCTAATGCACTTTACTTTTACAGACTATGTTGTCTATTCCCGTATCTTGACATTCTTATGTTGTAGTAGCTCGTGACTGAGTGACAGTAGATCCGGGGTTGTAGAACTTGAACTTCGGTTTCAGATATTGTTTAAAACTTCAGATTTATTATTATTATTATCCACAGACTTGTTAAAAAGGATATTTTATTGGTAATTGCATTCAGCTTAGATAAAATGGGTGGCTTGCGTGGTTCCACGACAGGCGCCATCACGACTCCGGAATTCGGTCGTGACACCTGAGCCCAGAACAGAAGATTCTGATGCAGTCAAGGAAGAAAGGAAGAAACGAGAGCATGATGAGTTGTTGTGTTGCGTTCATATTCTGAATACCTTGGCAGATCGACTCTATGATCTCTACTACAATCTGAAGTCGCCAAGGGAGATTTGGACTGCTTTACAAACTGCATACCAGAATGAAAAACGAGGTATCGACAAATTCCTAGCCTTGCAGTAATTTGAATTTAAAATATTTGATACTAGGCCATAATGTATCAGATCATGAACTGCAAATCTTAGTATCAACACTGAGTGATCTTGAAGTTAAAATTTCCGATGCACTTCAAATAGGTGCTATTCTTTCGAAATTGTCTTCCTCTTGGAATGACTATAGAAATAAAATCCTACATTCAATGGATAAAATGACTGTGGAATAATTTCGTACTCATATTCAAATTGAAAGTGAGACTCGTGCTCGTGATGCTATTAGTCAGCCATCGAGTTTCGCAGTCAATTTTGTCAGTCAAAATGGTTCAGGAAGTGGGAACAAGAATCTAAAAGTTTCCAAAAAGTCTTCTTTTAAAAAGAGAAAAAACTTCAGTTGTCATCACTGTGGGAAGAAAGGACATATGATTCGGGATTGTAGATATAGAAAGGAAGGAATAAATTTCAATGCAGGAAATACAGAAAATTCTGGAAAGATTGAAAAATCTGGAAATTCTTAAAAGGCAAACGTAGTGGAAAATTCTGCCCAAGGACTAGTTGCCATGGTTTCTGCAATGCAAATTGGTATGGTCACCGAATTAAATATGGCTACCGCTTCTACAAATACTCAAGACTGGTGGCTAGATTCGGGTGCTACTATTCATATCTGTTATGACAAGAAGATGTTCAAGACATATGCGGAAGTTAAAAATTATGAACAAGTCTTGATGGTAAACCATGTTGCGGCAAATATTGCTGGAAAAGGAAGCATTGAGATTAACTTCACATCTGGCCAGAAGTTGACATTACTGAATGTGTATCATGTTCCTGATATGAAGAAAAACTTAATGTCTGCTGCTTTGTTGTCAAAGAAAGGCTTCAAGATAGTTATTGAGTCTGATCATGTAATAGTGTCTAAGAATGGAGTCTTTGTTGGAAAAGGCTATAACTGTAATGGCATGTTCAAATATAGTATTAATGAAATAAATTATGTTTCTGCTTCTATTGTTGAGTCTGATTTTTCTTTATGGTATGCTAGACTAGGACATTTAAATTTCAGCTCCTTAAACTATATGTCAAAAAATGGTTATATCTCAAGTTAAACTCAACATATAAAATTTACAAGCAAAGATGACAAAGAAATCATTTCGTAAAGTTGAAAGATCCACAGAACTATTAGATTTAATACATTCAGACTTGTGTGAATTAAATGGAGAATTAACTAAAGGAGGCAAAAAATATCTTATCACTTTTATAGATGACTTCTCTAGATTTACATATGTTTACCTACTTAGATCTAAAGATGAAGCTTTTCAAAAGTTAAAATAATACAAGTTTATTGTGAAAAATCAAAAGAGTAGGAAAATTAAAATTATTCGAAGTGATAGAGGCGGAGAATATTTTCCTAACGAATTTAATAAGTTTTGTGAAGAGCATAACCTAATACATCAAATGAGTACCCCTTATACTCCTCAACAACATGGGTTGGCAGAAAGAAAAAATAAAACTTTGGTGGACATGGTTAATGCTATGTTACTTAATGCACATTTTCCCCATAATTTATGGGGTGATGCACTACTAACTGCATGTTATATTTTGAATAGAGTGCCTTCAAAAAGTATGCATGTTTCGCCTTATGAACTTTGGAATGGTAGAAAATAAAATTTAAACAATTTTAAAGTGTGGGGTGTATATCCTATTCTAAAGTACCTGACCATCAAAGAACAAAATTGGGTCCTAGAGAGATTAGAAGTTTTTTTGTAGGATATGCACAACACTCAAAAGCATATAGACTGCTAGATCTAGAATCTAATGTCATTATAGAATCTATACATGTTGAATTTATTGAAAATAGATTTATAAATGACAATGTTGATGAAATGACTGAAGTGAATGGAAAATGTATTCGTGTAAATAAATTGTCACTTTCTGAAATTATTACAAATAAAGAAAGAAGTGATGATATGCAAATAGAACCAAGAAAAAGCCAAAGAATAAGAAAAGAAAAACATCTTGGTTCTGATTTTATTTCTTTACAATCTATAGTATTTTTTGTTGAAGGAGATAGGACAAACATATGTAATCAAATTCCTATTGTATTGATGTTGAAGAAGACCCAAAGATGTTTCAAGAAGCAATATTTTCTAGAGACGTTGCCTTTTGGAAAGAGGTCATTAATGATGAAATGGACTCAAGTATATCCAACAACACTTGGATTTTAGTTGATCTTCCTCTTGGATCAAAGCCTATAGGTTGTAAGTGGGTCTTTAGAAGAAAGTACAAGACAGACGGTTCTGTCCAAACCTTCAAAGCAAGATTAGTTGCAAAAGATTTCACTCAAAAGGAAGACATAGACTATCTTGATACATATGCTCCTGTTGCAAGAATAACATCCATTAGAGTCCTTTTATCCTTGGCCTCTATTTATGATCTTTATGTACATCAAATGGATGTTAAGATAGCCTTTTTAAATGGAAACCTTAGTGAAGAAATATATATGCAACAACCTGAAGGATTTATTCTTCCGAAAAATGAAAAAAAAGGTTTGTAAATTGATAAAGTCTCTCTATGGTCTCAAACAAGCGCCTAAACAGTGGCATGAAAGATTTGATAGTGTGATACTATCAAACGGGTTCGTACATAATCATACGTACAGGTGCATTTACTCTAAATTTACAAAGGAATATGAAGTAATAATTTGTTTATATGTCGATGACATGCTGATTTTTGGTACGAATCTACGGGAAATTACTGAGACCAAGAAGTATCTAACTTCAGTTTTTAAAATGAAAGATTTAAATAAAGTTGATACCATTTTGGGAATCAAGGTCAAAAGAGATAAAAAGCGAATGACTTTGTCACAAGCACATTATATTGATAAAATCCTTACAACATTCAGTTATTTAGGAATGAAGGAGTATAATACTCCTTATGATTATAGTGTTAAGCTAACTGCAAATACTGGAAGAGCAGTAGCACAACTGGAGTATGCAAGTGCTATAGGTAATATGATGTATCCAATGCATTGCACTAGACCTGACATAGCATTTGCAGCTTGTAAACTTTCAAGGTTTACCAGTAATCTAAGTAATGATCACTGGAAAGCAATAAGTAGAGTACTTGGATATTTAAAATATACAAAGCACTTGGGCATTTGCTATGATGGTTTTCTTAATGTATTAGAAGGGTATTCTGATGCAAGTTAGATTACAAGTGTTAATGATAATAAATCCATATCAGGATGGATATTTCCTCTAGGCGGTGGAGCCATTAGTTGGGCATCCAAGAAACAAACATGTATTTCCCATTCTACTATGGAATCTGAATTCATTGCAATAGCAGCTGCTGGCAAAGAAGCAGAATGACTGAGGAATATGTTACTTGATATAAAGTTGTGGCCACAACCTATGCCAGCCATTTCCATATTCTGTGATAGTGAGACTTCAATGTGTGTTGTTCACAATAAAATATACAATGGAAAATCGAGACATATAAGCTTGAGACATGCTTATGTTAGAGAAATTAATTACAAATGGATCTATAGCTATAATATATGTGAGATCAAATAAGAATTTGGCTGATCCACTTACGAAGCCATTGGGTAGAGATGTAGTACAACAAACTTGTGAAGGGATGGGGCTAAGACCCTTAAATTAAATACAATAAATGGGAACCCCACTTTGAGTTAGTATACACTCTAACAATATAAGTTCAACGGGTAACAACAAGCTACTTGTGTTGTTTGAGCACTGATATCCTCTTTAGAAGCTCTAATTCCATTATACTACTTACTGTTATGTGAGGAGTTAAGGACTTGTTAAATGCTTGTTATAACAGGGGCATAAAGACAAAATCCAAAATGCATATTGTTACATGAAGATGTTGATTAATCTTAATGGAATGATTAATGTCTTGAGTAACAAGGACATAGTAACTAATTCCACCTATATGAATATTGAAGTGGTGCCGCTTCTAGCAAGATTTAAAGGGTTGATCTTGTAAATATTCATGAATACAGCATGAGCACATGGTCGTAAACGTGCTGAAGCGAATACTGGATTTTCTTAGTCACTATATAATATTGTGCGTGTGATATTTTCAGTTTTGACAAAAGGGGTTGTGGTTCAAACCTTTAAGGAACCAATAACTTCGTCAAGACTTTAAGATATTTACACTAATGGAAAATTCAAATCAAAATAAGATACTATCCTATATGTATAATATTATGAGAAATATAACAAACTAGTGGGGGACTGAAAGATATTTTGTTATATAAGTTGGAAAAGGGGGACTTGTCCCACATCGGTGGTGCAAGGCCACTTTGTGTACCTTTTAAGTCCTCATCCTTTTATGTGTTTAATTTAGAAAACATACTCTTATATGTGTGCAAATACATATATTATATATTTTATATATTAATATCAAATACTTGGACTTGGACTTGGGCCGGGTCGGACTTAAAATAAATAATATATGTTTTATTTATTTCTACAATTAAATCTGTCTTATTTAAAATTTAATTTTTTTTAAAATTTATTTGAATAAACAGATGCGTCTGTTTGTGAAAGAACACATCTGTTTTTTAAGGTCTGATGGTTTCTCTATAAATAGAAGTTCTTCCAACAAAGTGAATACAGAAAATCACAAGTATTATTATACGCTTTGTTGTATCCTGAAAAGAATCATTTGTATTTCCCTAAATTAGTATACAGACGATAACTCTTTAAGGATAGTCGTTTTTTACGCTTCAAAGCCATTTTTATTATTATTTTCTAACAGAGGGCTCGTGGATTGAGACCGAAGGGTTGGCTCAGTAGGTCAGACATCTTCACTTTCAATCAGTAGATAAGAAATTGTTACGTTGGGGTAAGTGGTGAACGACATAGGAGTAGAGGTAAATTAATACAAGTAGCTGTCTATTTATTTTTATACTAGTTAGTACAACAATTGCCCTGAAGTAATTTGGCTAGGAATGATGTCAATTGTCAAACACATATCTTTTCAATTTAAGATAATCTGGTTTTCTAGTGAACCTTTTTGCTATGTAAAGAAATTGATTGAAAGACCAAATCGTTTATATAGTAGAAATTTCTGCTATATATGTCTAGCACTTTAAAGAGAGGCAAATAAAGTGGCTGGCTTTTAGCAAACTAAGGGCATTCAATAGCACACAAACAATGGAGTATTTTTCTTGTGCAATCAATCACCTCCTACAACAATGGACCTTTCAAAGTTAGATAGGTCAAGTATGTTGTATACAGTCAAAATCGGGCTCACCTGATTTTGTTTGATTAACCGAGATCGGGATAGTAGGCCGAGGATCGGCCCCGTATTGTATCAGACCGAGAAATAAATATGCGATATCAAGCTCGGGATTCGAAGTAACAATCGAGATCTAGACTAGCAAGGATCGAGACCAAACGGGATAGACATCGAGCAAGACCAAAGAAATCCTACTAACGGAAAACCGAGATATCCTTGACCGGGCAAGAATCATGGCGAAAATCTCGGCACGAATCAAATCAAGAACGGTTATTTAGCCAATCATGAGATTTTCTTCTACATTTAGAATTGTACCATAAGAAGAATTCCTCTACTAAATAAAGGGGGTTCTTATCATTTGTAATCATCTAATTTTCGCATAACAAAGCAATACAATACTTTTCTTTCTCTTGAGCTCTCTCGTTATTCAATTCAGTTCATATTGCTTAATTACATGCTCAACCGGTTTGAGGGAGATCTAGCTCGAGAGCCAAGTTGTACTTTGTAGTGGTTTGCTTTATTTTACAGTCAATTACTAACATTTATTATCATATTTATCAATTGGTGCTTAGTGAAATCACGTATCCTTAAAACCCCATACAAATTTAATTGTTATCTGACTTTAAGGGTAAACAGTTTGGTACCCACCGTGGGGCTAAGGATAATAGTGATTGCTTGGTACTAATTCTTATAACACACACTGCTTTACGCTTGTTCTCGTAAGTATTTTTGATTTCAGGATCAGCATGTCGAACTCTCAAACAGTACCCATACACGCTGACAATGACCTTGTTTTTCATGGGGAAAACGACAATATAGCGCCCCAGGGATCGAAGTACCTCATACTGACCTCGAAGTAGTGCCGGCTGCAGACCCCATCGATGTCAGTTCCCATGTTGCCCTAAATGCAAATCTGGGCGTCGACCCCGAAAATAGTGTCCGCATAGATGTTCGACTAGCCGGTCAGAATACACGGGGCGGCGAAAATGGCGGAGTCACCCTTCGATTAATATTTGAAATGTTGCAGGCTCAACAGGCTGCCATAGCGCAACTCCAAAATCAGAACTACACACCGAGTAGGGCCAAACCTGAGCCCTCACTAGAAGCTGTTCACAGGGTCGAACCAGTACCAGAGAGGTCAAACGCGAATGAATCGAGGACTGACCCCGCTATTATGAAAATGCTAGAGGACCTCACGAGGCGAATTGAATCATGGGAGAAGAAGATTGAAGAAAATGACAAAAACTGGAAACGTATAACTCCACAGTTGATCGAATTCCAGGGGCACCACAGATTCTGAAGGGTTTGGATTCAAAGAAGTTTGTAGAAAAACCTTCCCCCCCCGAATGCGGCTCCTACGCCCATTCCAAATAAATTCCGTATGCCAGAAATTCCCAATTATAATGGGACTACCAACCCCAATGATCATGTCACTTCTTACACATGCACAATAAAGGGGAACGATTTAGAGAATGATGAGATTGACTTTGTTTTGCTGAAGAAGTTCAGAGAAACTTTATCGAAGGGGGCGATGATATTTTACCATAATTTGCTGCCCAACTCCATTTATTCCTTCGCCATGCTCGCAGATTCCTTTGTCAAAGCACACGGCGAGCCATAAAGGTCGAGACTAGAAAGTTAGACCTCTTCAAAGTGAAGTAGAAAGACAACGAAATGCTTAGAGAGTTCGTATCTCGATTTCAGATAGAACATATGGACCTACCCCCAGTCACAGATGATTGGGCCATCCATGCTTTTACTCAAGGGCTGAAAGTACGAAGTTCGGTGGCCTCACAGTTAAAGCAGAATTTAATCGAATACCCAGCTGTAACCTGGGCCGATGTGCACAATCGGTACCAGTCAAAAATCAGGGTTGAGGATGATCAATTGGAAACTCCTTCCCGGTCCGTTTATCCAAACAGGCCAGTCAACAGAATTCAAAGGGATATCGACAGAGAACCACGATCGAAAAGAGATCGTTATCAACCATACAATGGAGATCGGAGAAACAACGATCCTGGACACAACTCGTTCGAAGTGATCGAAGAAATGATCGAGGACAGAGCTTCCGAGGGCTCATGAGTAAGAGTGGTTTCGATAGAAATGTTGAGCCCACAGAAGCACCATGGCTATCAGAATACAACTTCAACATTGATGCATCGGCTATTGTATCATCCATCGGGCGGATCAAAGACACTAGATGACCCCGACCCTAATAGACTGATCCATCCCAGATAAATCCTAATCAAATGTGCTAATAATAGGTACTTAGGGTCATAAAATAGAAGATTGCAGACAACTGAGGGAGAAGGTAGCCCGTTTGTTTAGCGAGGGTCATCTTCGAGAATCCTGAGCGACCGAGCTAAGAACCACTTCAGATACAGGGATGAAAATAGGAAGAGTGAACAAGAAGAACCACAACACGCGATTCACATAATTGTTGGTGGGGTCGACATTCCAAAGGGACCCCGTATTCAAGCGCACCAAGGTGTCAATCACAAGGTAAAAGTGAAGTCGGGATTATGTATCGAAGGAAACCTTGTCTTTCATTAATGAGGATTCACAAGGGATCTCATAAACCCACAACAACGCACTAGTAGTATCTGTTCTTATGAATAAAATTCAAGTTAAACGTGTTTTGATTGATCCAGGTAGCTCGACCAACATCATTCGATCGAGGGTCGTAGAGCAGCTCGACCTACATGATCAAATTGTGCCCGCATCCCGGGTTATTAACGGTTTCAACATGGAGAGTGAAACCACCAAAGGTGAAATTATCTTGCCAGTCTACGTGGTCGGGACCATCCAAGAAACAAAGTTCCATGTGATTGAGGGTGACATGAGGTTCATCGCGCTGCTCGAAAGTCCTTAGATCCATAATATGAGGGCAATACCTTCGACCCTTCACCAAGTTCTGAAGTTTCCAACACCGGAGGGAGTCAAAAGGTGTGCGTAAAGCAACCTGCCGCCAAGGAGATGTTTGCAGTCGACGAAGTGAAACCGGTCTCGGCACTCTCATCAGCAAAGGAATTGAATTCGAAGGGAAAACAAGAGGCCAAATAGCAACCACAAATACCAGCCTCGACCAAACTGGAGGAGCAGGGGACAAACGAGGATGATGAGTATTGAATCCCTCGATATTCCATAATTATCGATGACTCTGATGCCACAAAATCAATGGTCGAAGAGCTGGAACAAGTCATACTTATCGAGTATTTACCCGAACGAAAAGTATACTTGGGCACAAGGTTAACTCCGGAGGTCAGGAAAAAACTTATTTATTTCCTTTTAGATAATATGGAATGTTTTTCTTGGTCTCATCTCGATATGACAGGGATCCCACCGGACATTACTACCCATCGATGAAGCCTGGACCCGAAGTTTTTTCCATTAAAGCAAAAAAGAAGGCCCCAGTCCGAGGTTAAACATGCATTCATCAAGGACGAGGTAACCAAACTTCTCAAAATAGGGTCCATTCGGGAAGTAAATGTCCCGAATGATTAGCAAACATAGTGGTAGTCCCTAATAAGGGAAATAAACTTACAATGTGCGTATAATATAAAGACTTGAACAAAGCATGCCTTAAGGATTCTTTTCCTTTGCCGAATATCAGTCGTATGATCGATGCCACGGCCGGCCACGAGATTATTAGTTTTCTAGATACCTACTCCGGGTACAACTAAATACAGATGAACCCGGAGGATTAGGAAAAGACTTCGTTTATCACTAAATACGACACCTATTGTTATAATGTAATGCCGTTTGGACTAAAAAATGCTGGTGCAACTTTCCAACGCCTAGTAAATCGAATGTTCGAAGAACAAATAGGAAAATCAATGGAAGTTTATATTGGTGACATATTAGTTAAGTCCCTGAAGCAGAGGACCATTTGAAACATTTGCAGAAGACTTTCGATATACTGAGAAAGCACAATATGAAGCTTAACCTGAAAAAATGTGCTTTCGGGGTCGGCTCGGGTAAGTTCCTCGGCTTCATGGTATATAATCGAGGGATCGAGATCAACCTGATAAAATCAAGGCTATCGAGGATATCACAGTCGTAGATAATGTCAAGGCTGTGGAAAGGCTAACGGGGCACATAGCCGCCTTAGGGTGATTCATTTCGAGGTCCTTAGATAGGAGTCACTGATTCTTCTCACTGCTTAAGAAGAAGAGTAGCTTTGCATGGACTCCACAATGACAACAGGCCATGGAGGAACTAAAATGATACTTATCGAGCCCACCGCTGCTTCACACCCTGAAAGCGGACGAGAAACTCTACTTATACTGGGCAGTCTCAGAAATAACGGTAAGTGGAGTCCTAGTTTGAGAGGAATAAGGTACACAATTCCCTGTTTATTATGTTAGTAAAACCTTAGGTTGAAACCAGATATCCACACATAGCAAAATTAGCGTTTGCTTTAATAAACACCTCTAGGAATTTAAAACTGTATTTCCAATATCATCCAATATGTATTGTAACCACCTATCCTCTTTGCAATATTTTTCACAAGCCTGAACTTTCGGTCAGTTGGACAAATGGGCCGATGAGATAAGTGGGTACAATATCAAGTATCGACCCTGAACGGCCATCAAGTCTCAAATCTTGGTAGACTTCGTGGTCGGCTTCACGCTAGCCCTTGTACCCGAGGTCGAAAGAGAATTGTTATTAATTAGGTACATCGTCGGGTGTATGGACCCTCTTCCGGGACGGCGCTTCGAACGTGAAGGGGTCCGGGCTAGGTATCATTCTGAAACCACCCATAGGTAATATTATCAAACAATCTATCAGGACTTCGAAATTAACTAACAATGAGGCAGAGTATGAGGCAATGATTGCAGGTCTCGAGTTGGCTAAAATTTTGGGAGCAGAGGTCATCGAGGCCAAATGTGATTCCTTCCTCGTTGTAAACCAAGTCAACAGGACTTTGAAGTCTAAAAAAGATCGAATGCAGAGGTACTTGGATAAGTTACAGGTAACTCTACATCGATCTAAAGAATGGACGTTACAACATGTACCTCGAGAACAGAACAACGAGGCCGACACTCTTACAAATCTAGGGTCATCGTTCAAAGACGGTGAACTCAACTCGAGGGCTGTCATACAACTCATGAAATCATTGATCGAAGAAGGCCACGCCGAAATAAAGTCCACTAGCCTGACCTGGGACTAGAGTTCCATCAGAATCAAGGAAATCGAGAGCTTCGTACGAAGGCATCATGATTCACTTTGTCCAAGGATGGAACTCTATTTATAAGGACGTTCGATGGACCATTGGCAATATGTTTGGGACCGAGAGATACCAACTACGTCCTACGGGAGGTTCATGAAGGCACTTGTGGAAATCATTCTGGTGCGAGTCATTGGTACACAAAGTAATCATAGTAGGTTATTATTGGATCGACATGGAGAAAGATTCAAAGGAGTTCGCCCGAAAATGTGAAAAATTCCAAAGGTACATGTCAATGATTCACCAGCCCGGAGAGCAGCTCCATTCGGACTTATCCCATGGCCATTTATGAAATGAGGAATGGACATTGTCGTCCCTTTTCTGTCGGCCCCAGGTAAAGCTCAGTTTATTTTATGTATGACTGATTATTTTTCTAAGTGGGTTGAAGAACATGCTTTCAAGAAAGTCAGAGAAAAGGAAGTCATAGGCTTCATTTGGACCACATTATATGTCGATTCTGGATAGCTGCCGAGATCGTATGTGATAATGGAAAGCAATTCATCGGCAGTAAATTAACTAAGTTTCTCGAAGACCACAATATCAATAAAAATTTTATCGACACCTTATCATCCCAGCAGGAACGGACAAGCTGAATCTACCAACAAAACTATTATTAAAAATCTTAAGAATTGGTTGTCTGACGCCAAAGAAAAGTGGAGAGAGATACTGCCCGAGGTTCTTTGGGCATACCGCACAACATCAAAGTCTAGTACGGGAGTAACTCCGTTCTCGTTAGTCTATGGCATCGAAGCCCTTATCTCGGTCGAGGTTGGAGACCCTAGCCTGAGGTTTCGATATGCAAGAGAGGAATCAAATCACGAGTCCATGAATAACAGCCTAGAATTGTTGGACGAAAGAAGCGAAGCCTCCCTCGTTCGATTGACCGCACAAAAGTAGCGGACTGAAACGTAATATAATCGAAGAGCCAATCTTTGATATTTTAGCATCGGGGACTTGGTGCTAAGAAAAGTCACCCTCAACACCCGAAATCTGAATGAGGGAAAACTGGGTCAGAACTGGGAAGGACCGTATTAGGTCCTCGAAATAATTGGAAAAGGATCCTACAAGCTCGGCACGATGAGTGGTGAACAACTGCCGAACAATTGGAACATATTGCTCCTGAAACGATACTTCAGCTAAGGTACATCCTTTCCATTTTTTATTTACATTTTAAACTAACCGTTGCATGTGTTCGATCAGGAACGTCGATGGACTCTTCAACACGAAGTCTTTAGGTCTGAAATCACGTGTTGTACTCTTTTCCCTTAGACCAGTTTTGTCACAAATGGGCTTTCCGATGAAGTTTTTAATAAGGCAACAATTGATCGTGCTAACTTAGAAAAATTCAACAGTATCCGAGGCTTCTTTACAATCGACCTCGAATACTGGGGGGCATTGCCCTCGAATACCAACTTTGTTGCAAGGAAATTACTTCGTGACAACAGGGTCTCAAAAGATAAAATTTTTAAGGGCCAAATGATCGAATGAACCGTGCCCATATAGGTTGCTCGAGCCCTGACGCCTTACATGTGCGCATGAATAATCATTTATTAAGAGAATTATTTTTCCTTGACGATATCTCATGCCTTAGAAAAATTTTCTACTTTACAATTTCATATTCTCGGTCTATTGTGTAAACAGGATTAAGAGCCAATCATAACTAGAGTTCGAACAACTAACCCCACGCTCGGGGGCTGCCGTCCGAAAAATAGTCGAGATCGAATTATTGAAATGTCGAGATCATAAGACCTTAAAGGAAACCCTCTATTTTTATAGGCCACGGCCACCCCACTGAGGACTGACACTTCGGGAAAGCTTGAAGTGAAATGGGAAAATAATCCTAAGAGGCAAGTCCCGAATTTAAAAGGCTACGACCAAATTAACACGGCTCAGAGACGTCCTAATTCCGTATTAAAATAAGCCTTCGATTTTTTTCATAAACTGGTTAAAAGGGATACCCTCGGCAAAATCATAAAGGGCTTCGATAATATCGAGCCTTGAAAACTCTAATGAGTGCAAAATTGTTCGAATCCTCGAACAATTCCTTATTTCATCCTAAGACATCACATATTTTACAAATACAAATAAGAAAATACTTTTTCGAGCCGAAAAAGGGGAGAAAGCCATAAACATATCTTTTTTACGAAGGCCATATCGGCCTAGTACAAAAATCCTAAGGGATACTTTAGCTTTGAGTTCGAGAGCCCATCCTCGCTCAAACAAAAACCTAAGGGTTACATCACCTCGAGTTCGAGCAAGCACTCACACGATCATAAAGGCTATGCTAGTTCGATTTCAATCGAATTACTTAAACCTCGGACTTTAGAATGCAATTTCATAAGGTGGAAATGAATCAAAAATTCACAAGACAAGACAGAAAGGAAGAAAATTTTTATATATCAAAAATTTATTTACAAGGTCAACAGGGCCTGATCGGAATTCTATACAAATATCAGAAAAAGAAGCACAAAAGAAAGATACAGATCCTAAGTGCCTAATCTTTTCCAGGAGAAATATCTTCACCCTCGGGGTCTTCTCCACACCCGGACCCGCTCATGCTCCCGGAATCATCATCATCGGGAGAGGCCAATGCTTTGGCTTCATCTTCAATCTCTTTAGCATTTTCGATCTTGGCAGTAAGATCGAATCCACAAGCGTAGATCTCCTCGAGAGTCTCCCTTCGAGACTGGCACTTGGCGTGTTCTGCAACCCAATGTACTCGAACCTGAGCATCTTCAGCAACTTCCTTTTCTCGAGCTTTGACGGCTTCGGCATCAGATCGGTAGACATCCACAATTGCCTCAGCATCGGCCTTGGCCATCTCAGCCTAAGATTTGGCCACTGTAAGTTCTGTGACCATCTTCTCTCGATCGGAGGTTGCTAAACCCAACCGAGTCTGGAACTCCTCAATTTTCTTGGCTTGCACCAAGATCTTATTTTTCATGCTTTGGAGTTGGCTTTCAGTCGAGGATAGTTGAGCTCGAGCATCCTCCTTTTCTGAGGCAAGACGATCTATGTTTTTCTTCCATGCTATGGTTTCCGCCTTCACCGCATCTACTTCCTCACGAAGTTGCCCGATTATCTCGAGCTTTTGTTGGACTTATGGGATCGAACTGTTAGCTGTCACGCCTGAATCAGTGTCATAAAATTCTAATATTCTTATTACCTGCTCGATCATGTCGCTTTGTTCTTTCTGAGCCGCAAGTAGCTCAGCTCGAAGGCTCTTTGCTTCCTCTCCTCTTTGCTCACTGAGAAGTTTGAGGGCGTCTTTATCCTCAGTGAGCCCTCAGATTTCGGTCTCATATCGGCGCAGTTCCCCTCGATGCCTGAAGAAAGCTTCATGATGAAGCACTGAGACCTACAAAAATAGAAGAGAAATAATTAGACAAGACGAGAAAAACTCAAGTATAAAAATGGATATTGACAAAGGGAGTTGGGGCTTACACGATTCAAAGCTTGTTGGGCCTCGTTAAAGAGACAAGGTGCTCCCACCTCGTCCATCAGAGCTTGGTCTTCCTCCATAATCAAACTACGAAGAATACTAGCCACCCCTACGGGGGCTGCAATAACTCGTGCGTCCTCCAGGACCGAGATGATGATCATTCATTTGCACCCAGGATCGGCACTGAGGATGGAAATTGGCTGGTCAGTCTGAAACCCGAGGAAGCTTTGCCCGAGATTTTCCTCGGTACTTCTAAGTCTCTCAAACTAGCGACATCATCGACCCCAGCAAAATAACTGTGGAAGGGGACCTCCTCTCTATGGATTCCTTCTACGTGAGAAGTCTTTACGGCCCGAGCATCCTGAATCCTTTCCTCGGAGAATGAAGGAAATGATGGGGAGTCCCCGATTTATATTGCCCCAAGTGGATCTTTTGGGGAGTTCTCTCTGTCTAAAGAATCCTCTAGCTCTGCCTCTATAGCTACTTATGTTGCCTTCTCACCCCGAGTTGAGGCACCTTCGGCTTCAGTCGGATCCGGGACTTCAACTGAATTCCCCTTTTGGACCCTATAAGGTCGGGGTAGAACATTTCCAACTTCTACCGGCCCAGTGGATGTTTTAGCCTCGGTATTAGCTCATGCTCGAGCCACCAACCCGGAATCATCCTCTTATTCTTCTTCTTCTTCCTCCATTAGAATTTGGGCTGACTCCATAGACAGGGGGATAATATTCTTCTTAAGCTTACGAGCCGCTCTCTTTTTGGGATCTCGCCCCTCGGAGGTCGAGTTCCTCTTCATGTTGATCTCCTTTGCCGGCTTCGATATAGGGAGTGAGGATTATTCATCACCGGAGAGAGGGCCTCATAGTCGCATCTTTTCTGAGACTTGCAAAAAAAGGAAACCAAGTAAGCTCGGAACTATGTTCTAACAATGACCAAATCGTTAAAGAAAGGAATAAGGATTACCATGATTCCTGGCTTCCCACCGCCCCTTTAATAAGTCGCTCCATGCGCGCTCATCCTGTGTTAATGTCGAGACCAAGCTCCTAACCCAGCTCTCGAGACGAGAAACCATACCTGGCATCCAGGTAGAACCTACACTGGGAAAAAACACCAATAAAGGAAGACGATGAAGTAAAAACAACAAACATAAATAAAAAATGGAGTCATACTTACGTTTCATATTCCATATCTCGGTAAATGGCATGCTCTTAGGGGGAATCAAGTCCGTGGTCATCACTCGGATGAATCAACCCGTCCAACCCCGGTCCCTTTCCTCGTCTATGCTCGAGATGAGTGTCTTGGTGGCCCATCGTTGGAGTTTTATTAGCCCACCTCGATAAAGTCAAGGGATATAAAACCTTATTAGGTGATCGAGGGTGAAAGAGAGCCCATCGACTTTGCTCACAAAGAAACGGAGCAGTATCACAATCCTACAAAAAGATAGGTGAATTTGATCGATGGTCACTTGATACTTCTTGCAGAAGTCTATGATGACCAGATCGAGGGGACCCAACGTGAAAGTGTAAGTGTAAAAACTCATAACCCTTCCACGTGGGTCATGACCGCCTCTTCAGGGGCCGGTATCACGGCCTCTTTGTTTCCCCAGTTGCAGTACTTCTTCACTTGTTCAAGGAATCTTTTTGATATCGAGCATACATATCTCGATACCGGTTCTCATCGACCAGGGATCAATGATGTCTTCTCGACTTTGAAGTCAGAACTAATAACACACCCCCTGGGAACAAACTGCTCAGGGCGTGGCTCCGCCATTGTTTTCTTGTCGGGCGGCCGAGACAAGGAAGCAGTTTATTTCTGTGGAACGGTTTTAGATGTCTTAGCCATTTTAATTTTTAAGGGCAAAGAAGAATTTATATTGTGATATTTGGTGTTTTAGAAGGAATAACAATAGAACTCAAAGACTTGAAGATAACAAGCTTGAAGAATGGAAAGAACTTTGAAGATTAGAGTAGAAGAGATTGAAAGTAAAGTTTGAAAGAATGGAAAAGGGACCTATTTATTGGTTTCACGGCGACGGTTCAAAGCTAGTAGTAGCCGACCATCAACTGACGCACATTAAACGCCCCGGGAACTGAACGTACGGGATGTTTCGATCACCTCTATCGCTTACATCACGATGCTGATGTCATGAAAAATCAGGGTTAAGTTCGGAGGCTCAAAGCATTTCTTCTCATTACACTCCAAAAAATGAGGGGACTATCTGTATACGATCAAAATCGGGCTCACCCAATTTTGTTTGATTAACCGAGATCGGGATGGTGGGCCGAGGATCGGCCCCGTGTTATATCAGATCGAGGCATGAAAGTACGGTATCAAGCTCGGGATTCGAAGTACCAATCGAGATCTAGACCATTAAGGATCGATACCAAACGAGATAGATATCGAGCAAGACCGAAGAAAGCCTACTAAAGAAAAACCGAGATATCTGTGACCGGGCAAGCATGGTGGTGGAAATCTTGGCACGAATCAAATCACGAACGTTATTTAGCCAATCATGAGATTTTCTTCTGTATTTAGAATTGTACCATAAGTAGAATTCCTCTACTATATAAAGAGGAATTCTAATCATTTCTAATCATCCAATTCTCGCATAACAAAGCAATACAATACTTTTTGTTGATACCCAATTTTTTCCTATATTATTTTAAAATGCATATATAGCTTCAAAACAATTCATGAGCATCAATTAATATTTTTCCATAATTTCTGCATTTTTCTAAGGATTTTTATTAATTTATCCCAGTATTTTATTCATATAAATAATTAATAATTGCCTCACAAATGGTTTCATAATGATTTTATGGTTTAATTTTATCATTTATATTTATACCAAGCTTCAATTATTGCATGAATAGCCACATATATATTTTTTGGGCTATAATTGCAATAACTTTGCAATAATAGTCCATGTATGCATTATTACCTTATTTCGCTAGAAAATAGCTTTTTATATTTTTATAATATCAAGTAATTATTTTAAAATTATTTTTATGCATGAAAATCATTTTTTATAATTTTTTAATTATTTTTAAAAATTATTTTATTAATTAATTGGGTATTTAGCAAATAGCCCCTTTGAATTCATTTTAATTTCGGACCTAACCTGATTATACCAGCCCAATTACTTAAGATCCTAGCCCAAATCCTACCCAAGCCCAATTCTTCATCTAACCTGACCCAGAACCTTCTCTAATCGTGGTCGTTGATCTCTGAGATCAACAGTCCACATTATTCCTTTCCTTTTTTAATATAATCTAAACCTAACCGCCCCTCATTTTCTTTTGTCCCGCCGTCTTCATTATCCCTACCTTTCCCCTTCTCTCTCAAACACTCTCATTAAAACCTAACCGCCATCACCGGAAAACTACCATTCCATGGGATTTCTCTGTAGTTTCCGGCCCTTGCCGACCTCCTACCTCTTTTGGGTGTTCGATTTTGTTGTTCTATAAAGAAGTCTCGAATCAGATTTGTTCAAAACCTTTTCATGATCCTATCTTGAGTATTACTTTTTTCGTGTTTATGGCTCGAATCTATGGTCTTAAACCAGGTTTCCTTTCATCTCTGTCATTTTCGAAAACCCTAATCTTTTTCTATGTGGTGTTTATGGCTCGAATCTATGGTCTTAAACCAGGTTTCCTTTCATCTCTGTCATTTTCGAAAACCCTAATCTTTTTCTATGTGGTGTTTATGGCTCGAATCTATGGTCTTAAACCAGGTTTCCTTTCATCTCTGTCATTTTCGAAAACCCTAATCTTTTTCTATGTGGTGTTTATGGCTCGAATCTATGGTCTTAAACCAGGTTTCCTTTCATCTCTGTCATTTTCGAAAACCCTAATCTTTTTCTATGCGGATCTGTTCAGAACCTTGTAGATCTGCGACGATTTTAAGCATTATTGAGTATTTTTCTTCGAAGAACCTTCTGTTTTCCTTATTATTATTCGATTCCAGTGTTTTCTAAGAACTAGGGTTTCGTCCTAAGTCCTCTTCAAAAGGTTTTAAACTTACAAGTGTTTGAATCTGATTATCCTTTGCTAGTTCGACTAATATTTGTGTATATGATTTAAACCCTAGGTCTTTCTGCTTATTGCGCTAATTATTTCAGTGATTTTTCCCGTTACTGTTTGTCTCTGTCAATCAAAATAGATTGACTGATTTTATTAGGATTCGAAGTATATTTTTCTGTTAAAATTAGTGCTTCTCTGTGACTTTACCTATTTTCCTTATCTATGACTTTTAATTGGTACTACTTGCCTTATTTAGACTAATTAGTCTGGTTTATGGTCAATAATTGATTTGTTTACCTTATTTGAATCCCAATCTGAGTCGTTAAGGTATTCTCCCCAATTTAAGGGGTCCTTTCCGGATTCTTCTATGTGAATTGATTGAGTTAATTCCCCAATTAACTGATTGATTATCTTGTTTTATGAACTATGATTTATTTTTTACCTTAATTATTTTACTTTGCTAAATGCTATATAAACCCCACTCTGATTTTTCTTTAACGCGAACACATTCAGAAAGAAACACGCACACACACACAAACTCTTGCTCTTACCTTTGTGTTACTTGTGTTTGCTACACTGTCTAGCCGGCTGAAACCCAAGGCTAGACTATTTGGTTCTGCATCCATTTACCTTCCTGTTTGCTATTTTAACTGGTATGTCTCTCCTCCCATTGTCATTCATTATGATATGAATTTTAAACCTATGTGCTCTACTTGTGTGTAGTTAAGTCCATGTCTTTCCTGTGTATTGATTTCAATTAACATGACTACTTCTGTCTTTCCTGATTTGTTGATTTTAATTAGCAATAAGTACTTCTGTGTAGTTAAGCTTCTGTCTTTCCTGTTTGTTGATATTAATTAGTATAACTACTTCTGTGTAGTTAAATTCCTGTCTTTCTTGTTTATTGATCCTAATCAGCATGTCTATCTATGTTTCTATGTCCTATTCAGTAATCTTGTTGTTTTCATATGCAATTAACACTATGTGCTTCCTACTCATGACTCCTAACCAAAATGTCTATCTATGTCATTAGGTCCTATTCAGTATGTTATGTAATTTGTCTGTCAACCTGCCTTTGCCTACTTTATGTCTCTGTTAACCAGCTTGCCTCAACTCTTATGACATTATCTTGTCCAATATGTCAGTCTGGTTCATGCATGTTCTTATTTGGTCCAGGATACTAATCCACTTGTTTCTCGACTAGAATACTTTCACTCTTGCTCTGTTTCATGTATTCCTGATTAAGGACTTCTATGTTCCCAACCCCTGCTACCCTTCTCTGTGTAGTTGTCTGTTTATTATTCTGTTCTCAGCATGCTATATGCCCACCTAGTAATAACTAATGAACTGGGTCAATCCTAGGCAATGTGAAATTTTGCTTGAAGTGGTTGGGATCCTATTTCTGTCTGTTGTTTGATTGCTGGAACCTTTGTTTGAACTTCGAAGTATTGGAATGACTCTGTTTATTCCTATCAACTTCTAAAATTCAAATTGTTTTCCTAAAACTATCCCCTATTTTCATATACTATTTTCAACTCCTACTCTTAGACTTCTAGGGTCCTGCCCCTCCAGTGTGATCACTGCCTAGGAGTCCATGAGACTCCTCCGAACTCTGACACTGGGGCTGGCTTTTCCACCCTTGTTCACAAAACTGTTTCTTTAAAAGGGTTTCTGGTGTAAGCATTGCCCGGGGTCCCTGAGGCCTTTGGGAACTTTGACGCACCAGAAGACCATTTGGTATACTATGAGATACTGGCACAACTCAGACTTGCTTGAAGGCCTGGCTTCCAGGATTGACATTGGGCCTGCCGAAGCTCCCTATAGTATAGTGATTCTCATTATATAATTTATTTGTATTGGCCTGTAATAACAATCTTTGTAAAACAGATATGGGGTTATTAGTGAAAGCTGGGAGGGACTTTATATGTATATATTATTGTTGGGTTCGGGTAGAAATCATGCCAATAGGTTATTGTGATGATGTTTTATATGCATTAGAAATCATGCCTATAGGTTATTGTGATGATGATTTATATGCATTAGAAATCATGCCCATAGGACTTATCTCATTCTTTGAAATTCTGAATTTTCACATTTTTGCGTCTTAGAAATCGTGCTTCTAGGCGTTATCAATTCTGCCTCAAGTGCCATATTTTCAAAACACTATGTATGCATTAGAAATCATGTTCCTAGGTTCTTTTGCTGAACTCGTTTGGCAATTAATTGACACCTTTATTCGCCTAGATATCATGCCTATAGGAAATACAATCTTGACACTTAGACACAATGCATATAGGAAATAAGTGTAAAAACAACTTCAACACTTAGATATCATGCCTATAGAGAAAAATGTACGAAATCAGTTTCTATGTTTGGATGTCATAATGATTGTGATCAGTTTCAGCACATAGGAAACATGCCTATAGGACCTAAAAGATGAAATCTACTTGTTTAAATTAATCACTTTTTAGTTTGATTAACATTTAGATACCATGTCTATAGGATTCTGCCGGTTATCACCTAGGCACGCCTGTAGGATAATCAAAGTTCTGAAGTTTGAAAATTGTGATTTCTTGCTTGAAACATGCTCAGATTCTGTAATCAATAGGCAAACTTATAAGTATTCACCACCTCGCTTAATAAAACTGCTATATATTCTGTTTATGCTCATTTAGATATCTTGCCTATAGGACTCCTAAATCATTTTTTAAAGCTGCTTGTTTAATATGCGTACAATTGTGTGTTTACTTGTGGAGGTAAATGTGAGCCCTTTAATTGTTCCTTATGTGATAGTCCTATATGATTTTGTTTGTCGCTTAGTTTTCTCCCTTTAAACAACATAGGTGAGCCTAGAACCACCTTGAAATAGAGGTCCTAAACATCTCCAGGGCCATAGGTAAGGGACGGGTAGCGCACGCATAGGATACATACCAAACAATATTAGAACGCTTAGATGATAATGAAAAGGGGAAGGTTAATTGGGTAGTAAAGGAGATGATGACATGTGCGCTAATGCTACGCGTAACACCTCTGTTTGAGGAAAGTTATCGAGTATTGCATGGAAGTGATCCTATAGGCTAATAAACCTAGGACCCCCCTTTAATTTCCGTTTTGAATGATTTCTATTTGCTTAAATGGATTTATTTCTCTTTAAAGACTAGTTCTTTTAGATTAAGTTTGGCCGAGACCCACCGTTGTGGACCTCGAGGGGTGCCTAACACCTTTCCCTCAAGGTAATTTCGATCCCTTACCCAATCTATGGTAAAGTAAACTAGTTTATGAGTTATTTCTTTTAGGTTCCCTAACGCACCTTAATCCGTTAGGTGACGACTCTTCAAATTCCATACCCCATCCCAAAAGGAAATGAGTTATCCCAGAATGTCGAAACCTGATTTCGAAAGAAAAAGGGGGGCGCGACACTTTGCTTTATCTTGAGCTCTCTTGTTATTTAGTTCAGTTCATATTGCTTAACTATTCGCTCGGCCATTTCGAGGGCGATCTAGCTCAAGGACCAAGTTGCACTTTGTAGTGGTTTGCTTTATTTTACAGTCAATTACTAACATTTATTATCATATTTATCAATTTGTGTCAAGTGAAATAATGTATCCTTAAAATCACTTATAAATTTAATTGTTATCCGATTTTAAGGGTAAACATATATATCCATCATTTTGCGTTAAGTTCGTGTCTCAAGCAACATATACATTTGATGCACTATATTGATTGCATTCAATGGAGCGTTCAATTTCAAGTGTCAAGCTATTTAGCAGGCTCGACTTGATCTTGTAGCAGGCTGGGATGAGCTTTGGTGGACGCGACTCTACTCAACAGCCAAGCTACCTTGAGGAAAAAATTATGTCCTAACAATTAACCTACCACTAATGAAAAAAAGAAGAAGCTAAATGAATAGTATGGGCTTTAAAGTTTATATGAAACTGTCACTTAATGGGGAGTCTAAACAATTCTTTTGCTACAACTTTTTCATATATTTTAAGAAAATAATTTTAATGATGGAACTTCATAATTTATAGTATGACATAGATGTCCAAATTGAAATTGGAAACTAGAAGATTTGACAGTAGTGCCTTAAATTCGTCTGTCCTTCATGAAACGGAGGGAGTACATATATTAGAAAGTCAGAATATAGACGCTTCGCCAAGCCAAAAATCTAGTTGACTAATCGATGTTATGTTTAAAATCAAAGAAGAAACTGAGTACTGCTGTATATGGGTAAAATTGGACCCTTGAGATGCCTCGGTATCCGATGAAGTAAACGGAGCAAGAGACATGACGACAAAAAATCTCAATCTAGTTAAGGAGCCCCTCAAGCCGGGGCCTGAGGCAAAACGTCCGCCCTCGAAAATATTGGGGTCGTGACCCCGGGTTTGGCTCAAGGCCCAAAGGGCTTCGGGGAGCTCCATCAGGCAATTGAGCACGTCCAACTAAAGGTCGTGATATCCAGGACCAGCCAGATATCACGGCGTGGATCTCGGAACGTATCGGCAGGAATCCGGTGATTGGTTAAAAGGAAGATTTTTATCTTTTATGGAATTGTACTTAGAGTAGAATTTAGCTAATAAATAAAGGGGGGGGGGAGGGGGTCTGATTATTAATTAACCACAATGTAACACGCATATCAAGGTAATATACTCTTATTTTCCTTGTTATTCAAAGTCCTTACTCTTTTTCATTAGTGCTTCGTTATTGTGCATCTGGGATCGAGGACAAACATCTCATTAAGGTTGTTATTGAGTCCGGAATGGTGTGGTATGACAACTTACCCCCTAATTCTATTGACTCGTTTGCTATGCTCGCAGATGCCTTTGTAAAAGCGCACACCGGGGCTATCAAGGTCGAGACAAGGAAATTGAACCTTTTCAAGGTAAAGCAAAGAGATAAGGATATGCTCAGGGAATTCATATAGTGGTTGCAAATGGAATGGATGGATTTTCCCCCAGTCGCAGATGATTGGGACATTCAGGCCTTCACCCAAGGACTCAATACTCGAAGCTCATTGGCTTCAAAACAGTTGAAGAAAAATCTGATAGAATACTCTGCGGTAGGACGACGTCCATAATCGTTACCAATCAAAAATCAGGGTCAAAGATGATCAAGTCGGGGGCCCTTCTGGGTCCATTTATCCCGTCAGGGCCAGTGATAGATCCAAAAGAGATATTGATCGTGAACTAAGATCGAATAGGGACCAGTACTAACCATACAATGGAGATCAAATGGGTAATGGGTCTAGACGAAACCTTGTGAGAAGTGAAAGAAGAAGCGATCGAAGTCACAATAACCAGGGGCTCATGAGCAAAAGCAGTTTTGAGAGACCCATTGGATCTAAGGAAGCGCCAAGGTTATTGGAGTACATTTTCAACATCGACGCTACTGCCATTGTATCATCCATCAGACGCATCAAAGACATCAAGTGGCCTCGACCTTTACAATCCGACCCTGCCCAAAGGGACCCCAACCTAACATGCAAATAACATGGCACTCACGGCCACAAAACCAAAGACTGCCGCCAACAGAGAGAGAAAGTAGCCCGGTTATTCAACAACGGACATCTCTGAGAGTTTCTGAGTGACTGAGCCAAAAATCACTTCAGGAATAGGGACTCCAATACACAGATTGATCAAGAGGAACCTCAACACATCATCAACTTGATTATTGGTGGGGCGGACGTCCCCAGAGGCCGATGTTAAGCGCACTAAAGTGTCCATCACAAGGGAAAAACGAACTCGAGATTATGTGCCAAAAAGAATTGTGTCTTTCAACGGCGAGGACGCTGCAGGCATCGTGCAACCACACAATAATGCACTGGTAATATTTGTTCTCATAAATAAATCTCGAGTTAAAGCGTGTGTTAATTAATCCAATTAGCTCGGCCAATATCATCAGATCAAGGGTCGTAGAACGTCTGGGTCTACACGACCAAACTGTGCCTACAGCCCGAGTTCTAAAGGGATTCAACATGGCAAGTGAGACTACTAAAGGGGAGATAACCCTACCGGTGAACACCGCCAGAACCGTTCAGGAAACAAATTTCTACGTGATCGAATGGGATATGAGATATAATTCTCTGTTCGAGATGCCATCAATTCAAAACATGAGGGAAGTTCTCTCGATACTACACCAGGCGTTGAAATTCCCAACACTAGGAGGAATTAATACGGTTTATAGAGAGCAACCGACCACAAAAGAGATGTTCATGGTCGATGAAATGATCTAGATATCCGTACTATCGACATCAAGGAATCCAACTTTGATTACCAAGGAAGAAACCAAATAGCAATCACCCATACCGGCCCCGACCAAACCAGAAAAGCAGGGGACGAGCGAGGATGACGAGTACAAAGTTCCCAGGTCTATCATAGCCCCTGACGATTTTGATGCCACCAAGTCAACAGTCGAGGAGCTGGAACAAATAATATTAATCGAGCATCTGCCCGATCTGAAGGTATACCTAGGCATGGGGTTAAGTCCCGATCTCAGGAAAAAACTCATTAAATTCCTTATAGCTAACATAGATTATTTCACTTGGTCCCATCTTGACATGACAGGGATCCCGCCTACCCGCAAGTTAAGCTTGGGTCCGAAGTTTCACCCGATTAAGCAGAAGAGGAGGCCTCAGTCTGAAGTCAAACATGCATTCATCAAAGATAATGTGTCTAAACTCTTTAAAATAGGTTCCACTTGGGTAGTTAAGTACCCATATTGGTAAGAAAACGTAGTAGTAGTCCCTAAAAAGGGAAATAAATTGAGAATGTGTGTAGACTACAAAGACTTGAACAAGGCATGTCCCAAGAACTCTTTTTCTCTTCCTAACATCGATGTGACGGTCGGCCACAAGATCCTTATCTTTCTCGATGCCTATTCCGGGTACAACCAAATCTGGATAGACCCAGGCGATGAGGAAAAAAACTTCCTTTATCACTAAATACGACACCTACTATTATAATGTAACGCCGTTCGGATTGAGGAACGCCAGTGCCACTTACCAACACCTAGTAAATCGGATGTTCAAAGAACAAATAGGAAAATCGATGGAGGTTTACATTGATGACATGTTAGTAAAGTCCATGCGAGCAGACGACCATTTGGAGCATTTTCAGGAAACCTTCAACATATTGAAAAAATACAATATGAAGTTGAATCTGGAGAAATGCGCATTCGGAGTCGGGTCTAAGAAGTTCCTAGGATTCAGGGTGTCCAACCGGGGAATCGATATCAACCCCAAAAAGATCAAGGCCATAAAAAACATCACCATGGTGAACAATGTCGAGGTCGTTCAAAGACTAATCGGGCACATAGCCGCCTTGGGTCAATTCATTTCAAGGTCCTCCGACAAGAGCCATCAGTTCTTCTCATTATTGAAGAAGAAGAATAACTTCTCGTGGACCACAGAGTTCCAGCAAGCTTTGGAAGAACTCAAGCGGTACCTTTCAAGCCCGCCTTTGCTTCATACTCTGAAGGCAAACGAGAAGCTGTACCTGTATTTAGCGGTATCCGAGATATCGGTAAGTGGAGTCCTAGTCCGGGAAGAGGAAGGTACGCAATTTTCTATCGATTATGTTAGCAGGACTCCAGGTGAGGCCGAAACTAGGTTTCCTCGCCTGGAGAAATTGGCACTAGCTTTGCTAAGCGCCTCCCGGAAGTTAAAAACGTATTTTCAATATCACCCTATATGTGTCGTAACTACTTACCCGTTAAGAAACATAATGAATAAACCCGAGATCTCGGGACGATTGGCCAAATTGGCCGTAGAAATCAGCAGGTACAACATCGAATATTGAACCCGAATCGCCATAAAATCCCAAATTGTGGCAGACTTTGTGGCCGAGTTCATGCCAGCCCTAACACCCGAAGTCGAAAGGAAATTGTTGTTAAACTCGGGGGCTTCCTCGGGGATCTGGACCTTCTTTACGGACAGTGCCTCGAACGCAAAAGGGTCCATACTTGGTATCGTGTTAAAGCCGCCGACTGGAAATGTAGTTAGGAAATCTATAAGAATTGTAAAATTGACTAACAATGAGGTCGAGTATGAGGCCATGATTATAGGTCTCAAACTGGCTAAAAGCCTGGGGGCCGAGGTGATCGAAGCTAAGTGCGATTCAATCGTTGTGGTGAATCAAGTCAATGGGACGTTCAAAGTGAAAGATAAACGAATGTGAGAATACCTGCATAAACTACAGGTCACACCACACCGATTCAAGGAGTGGACCCTGCAACATGTACCCTGGGATCAAAATAGTGAAGTCGATGCTCTATATAACTTGGGATTGTCGATTGATGATGATGAATTCAGCTCGGGGATGGTCGTACAACTCATGAAATCGGTATTACAAGAAGGACACGCTGTAATAAATTTGAAAAGCTTAACCTGGGACTGGAGAATAAGTATATAGATCACCTGAGGACCGGGAAGCTTCCTTCGGACCTTAAAGAATCGAGAGCTCTGCGCACAAAGCCAGTCAGGTTTAGCCTATTCAAAGATAACACCCTATTCAGGAGAACGTTCGATGGCCCACTTTCCATATGTCTGGGACCGGGAGATATCGAATATGTCTTGAAGGAAGTTCATGAAGGAACCTACGAGAACCATTCGGGTGCCGAATCACTGGTTCATAAGATAATCAAAGTTGGCTACAACTGGATCCACATAGAGAAAGATGAGAAGGAGTTCGTACGAAAATGTGACGAGTGTTAGAGGCACGCACCGATGTTTCAATACACCGGGGAGCTACTGTATCCTGTCTTTTCACCTTGGCCATTCATAATGGGGAATGGACATTGTCGATCCCCTGCCATGGGAACCCGGTAAGGCTCAATTTATATTATTTATGACTGGCTATTTCTCTAAATGGGTTGAAGCCCAGGCATTTGAGAAAGTCATGGAGAAAGAAGTTATTGATTTTATTTAGGACCACATAATATGCCGGTTCGGTATGCCGGCCGAGATCATATGCGACAATACGAAGCAGTTCATCGGCAGTAAGGTGAGAAAAGTTTTCGACGAATATAATATCAAAAAGATCCTATCACCCTAGTGGGAACATCCAGGTGGAGTCTACATACAAGACCATACTCCAAAATCCTAAGAAGAGGTTGACTGATGCTAAAGGAAAATGGAAAGAAATCTTTCCCGAAGACATGTGGGCATATCGTACGACCTTAAAATCTAGTACCAGGGCCGCCCTGTTCTCGTTGGTCTATGGTGCCAAAGCGTTTATGCCGGTCAAGGTAGGAGAATCGAGTTTCAGGGTTCGATATGTGTCCTCAGAGTCAAACCGCGAGGCCATGAGCACGAGCATGTAACTATTGGACAATAGGCGTGAGACCGCCCTCGTCCGGTTGGCCGCCCAAAAATAACGTATCGAAAGGTATTACAACCGGAGAGCCAACCTCCGAAAACTTCGATATCGGGGACTTAGCATTAAGAAACGTGACACTGAACACCCAGAACCCGAACAAATGGAATCTGGGATCAAATTAGGAAGGTCCATATCAAATTTTCAAGATTACCGGTAAAGGTTCATACAAACTCGAAGCAGGGAGCAGTGAGCGAATACCAAACAACTGGAACGTAACCAACTTATAATGATACTACTGCTAAAGTAAGACCCCATTACTTCTTTTCTTTACATATATTGTGAGTCGGACTAACACTTGGAGGCAACAGCCAAAAAATGGTGCAGCTATTAGGCCTGAACACGCATTGCAATCTTTTTCCCTGAACCGGTTTTGTCTCAAATGAGTTTTCTAGCAATGTTTTTAACGAGGCAACGATGGATTGTTCTAACTTAGAATCTATGACCAGTTAGGAACCAGAATCGAGGGTCACATCAACAGTATACGATCCCTCTCGAAGATCGACCATAAATACAAGGGGCCATCATCCTCGGGTAATAATTTTATCAAGGAAGGAAACTTTGTGATTGAACAGTCTGGGCTCGGTGGATAGGATTTATTGTAAGGTCCAAATGGTTAAATGAACCGTGCTCTCATAGACCACTTAAGCCATAACACGAAGCTTGTATATACTTACAATCTTGTATATTGCGCACATGAATGAAAGAAAGTATCCATCTTGCAGATATATATTTTGTCCCTTAAGATTATTACATTTTGTTCCTTAAAGATATCGAGCCCAAGGGTTGCCTCTATCTATATCCAAGAGATCACCCCCACTCGGTGACAATTGTCCAAAGAAAGTTCGGATGGCTCGGGCTATCGAAGCCTGGGGGCACAAAATCCTATTAGACAGTGCCTAAAATTAAAAGGCTACGGACGCCCCCACTCTTCGCACCTCAGATCAAGAGGAAGGGTTGCTTGTCAAGCTACTATCGTCCAAAGAAAGTTCGGACGGCTCAGGTATCGAAGCTCGGAGGTACAAAGCCTATCAGGCAGTACCTGAACTTAAAAGTCCACAACCACTATAGAAATGGCTTGGAGATGTCTGAAGCCCGTAATCAAAACATAAGGCTTTCAAAAATCCCAAACCGGTTCAAAGGTTCTCCTCGGAAAAACTATAATATAAAAACATCTAAACAAGCACTTCGAGGAAAAATTCCATCCATACTAAGCCTCTACGAGTTTCAAACAAAATTACATCGAGAATGATTCTTGTTTAAACCTCCGAACAAGAACTTATTACTACGTTTTATTCAGTGCTAAGGCATTTGAAATATCTGCAATAGTAAAGAGGAAGCCAAAAAAAATCCCTAAGTCACCTAAGCCTGATCCTCACTAGAGCCCGCCTCGCCACCGAGGTCGTCAGGGTGATCTCCATACTCGGCCTCGAGCCTTTTAGAATCTTCGATCTTGGCCGATAGGTTGAAACCCCGGGCGCGGACCTCCTCGAGAGCCTCCCTTCGGGACAACCCCTTCACCTACTCAATAGTAACTTTTAGGCGGTCCTGAGCTACCTCGACATCGGCCCTGTACTAGGCCACCATCTCTTCAGCATCAGCCATGGTCATTTCTGACACAGACCTTGCTAATTCGAGCTCCTTGCCAAGGGCATCCCATTCAGCATGACCGAGCCCACTTGAGACTGGAGGTCTTCAATTTGTTGAGCCCGTGCTTCGTCTTTATCTTTCGCCACTAGGAGTTTGACCTCTACCGATGACAGATGCTCCCGGGAAGACTCTTTCTTCGAAGACAATCAGTCTATTTTTCCTTTCCACCCTTCAGCCATGCACTTGACATTGTTCATCTCGGCTCGAAGTTGGTCGACAATGTCAACTTTTTGCCGGACATACGAGGTTTGGCCGTTAGTCGCCATGTCTAACTCATTATAACTAACTTCAAAAATCTATACATGTTCCACCAGATCGACATGCTCCTTCTAAGTCGCATCTAACGTAGCCTGGAGACTCCTGACTGCTTCTTCATGTTGCGCGCTGTGAAGCTTATACATGTCCCTCTTCTCAACAAGCTCCTTGACCTCAGCCTCGAGCTGATTAACCTCAGCCCGGTATCGGAGAAAACTTTCATGATGAAGTACCGATGACTGCAAGAATATAAAAGAGAATAGGCATGAGAGAGATCAAAATCTAAATCCAAGGATGAAATAGTGTAATGACGCGTTACCCGGTTCAACGCCTGCTGTGTTTTGTTGAACAAGCATGGTGTATCCACCTTGTTCATTTTTGCCTGGTCTTTTTTGGTTACCATGAACCGGAGGTAGCTAGCCACTCCAACGCGGGCAAAAAGAACCCTGGCATCTCCCCGGATGGTGATGATTATTGACCGCTTTCGTCCGGGATCCGTACTCGAGGTAGGAAACTGGTTGATCAGCTTTTGGCTCGAGTTCAGCCCGTCGATTTCTGAAGACAACTGCTTCCTCGGCACCTCCAAGTCGCTCATCCGGTGAAGTCTTCCAAAGCGGTCGAGTATACACGCTCGAAAAAAGAACGAAGGGGATGGTCTGCATTATGAGCCCCTTCGTTGGATCGCTCTTTCACTGTTCGAGACTCTTCGAGCATTGACTCAGTATAAGAAGGCGACCCTGAAATATCTGTTACACCAGGTGCCTCCTTCAGGGCATGGTTGGCATCCCAGGAAGTCTCGTCCTCGGTCTCTTTGTCGACCTCCTTAATCTGAGGGAGATCGGCCTTGTGAATCTCTTGTTCAATGGCCACCCGTTCTTCGGGGGAGACCGGTTTACGAGCCACAAGAATGTCATCCTCATTGGGCTCCTCCCTAAGCCGATAAAGTGAGCCTAAGTCGGGTGATCGAGTGCCAAAACTCTCTTTTGTCTTACGGGCCAACCTTCTCCTTGGTTTCTTCTTCTCAGGGCTCGGGGAACTCGGAGCCCTCCTTTCTTCTTCTCTCTAGCTGCAGCCCCGCCCAAATCGGAGGGACCGACAGACGGGTCCTCGCCCCCTACTAAAGGCCTAAGCTCAATGGTCTTAGGCAAGTCTGCAAGAAGAAAAGAAGGGAAATGAGTATGTGATGCTAAAAAGGAAGCCTAATGTTGCTTATCCGGGAAAGAGATCTTACCGTGAGAACGAGCCTCCCAACAGACCTTCGAAAGTTCGTGTCATGGGCACTCAGAATAAGGCATCTACGAGAAAATTCCCTCGATCCACTTCTTGAGCCGAGGAATGGCGTTTGGGACTCGAGTAAGGATTGCACCACCACAAGTATCAGTGAGAAAAAGAGAGATAAAAAAAATTGACATCTAAAAGAAAGTATGCTTACGTGATATATTCCACTTCTCGGGGAATGGCCTAAATTCAGCAGGGATCAGATCTGCGGTCCTCACCTGGAAAAAGCGTCCCTGCCAGACCCGACCCCGATTCTCGTCGATGCTTGAAAATGGGGCTTTGCTGGCCCGACGTACGAGCTTTATCAATCCCCTTGTGGACTGTACAAGCGGAGGAGATGATTGATGGTGAGCTAGCAGGAGTTGATTTTGTTCACAAAGAATCGAAGGAGGATTACGATCCTCCACAATGATGGATGAATCTGACCGAAGCATACATTATACCTTCTGCAGAAGTCGAGGATAACAAGGTCCACTGGGCCCAATATGAATGGGCAAGTGTAGAGACTGAGATATCCCTCCACATGGGTAGTAATGTCGTTATTGGGACCGGGGATTACTATGTACTTATTCCCCCATCCACAATCCTTTCGAACCACAGAAAGGACGACCTCGGTGATGGATCAGATGTACCTAGACACGGCCTCGCACCGGCCTTGAACCGATGAGGGCTTTTCGACCTTAAAGTCGCCCGCGACCGAACACCCCATGGGGATGAAATTTTTTTAGGGAGGTTCGGCTTCCGGTTCATCGATAGCTTCTCTCGGAGCATTTCTCTCGAGGACAACCACATCGGGGAGGTCCCCTCGGCTTCGGCAGTAATTTGTGAAGAGGAGGAAACAATCTTTTGGGGAACAGATTTGGAAGTTTTCTCCATTATTATCTGGAAAAGGTTTGGAAAATTATGGAGGAAGGTTGGGAGACGAAGGTTAAAAGCTTGCTGAGGAACTTAAGCGTGCTGGTTTAGGTAGAAGATAAATAAAGACTTGTAATTTGCTGAGAAGTCTTGAAGAACAAAGGTAAAAATGCTGGGGGATGAAGAAAAGAAATAATATCTTGAAGATTCGAAGGTAGAAGCTTGGTCCAAAGTAAACAATGAATGAAGGAAAAGAATATTTACAGGGGCTTTGTGCCGTTTCGCGTCCAGGGACGACCAGGCGATGGATGACACGCGTTTGAAGTCATTATGACGCGACTGACAGGACATTTGGGATTTTTTGCTGTTTATGTTACAACATATTGAAGAAGGGATCATAATGCTCATGTTGTTTCTCGTCGTGAACTTACTCTCCGAGTAACGAGGGCACTATCAGTATACAGGTAAAACCAGACCCTTGAGACGCCTCGGTTTTTGATGAAGTAAACGGAGAAAGAGACGTGACGACAAGGAACCAGAATCGAGGCAAAGAGCCCCTCGAGCCCGGGCCGGGGAAAAACATCCGCCCTCGGGAATATTAGGGTCGTGACCCCGGGTACAGTTCAAATCCCAAAAGGCTTTCGAGAGTGCCATCAGGTAATCGAGCACGACCAACTAAAGACCGTGATATCTGGGACCGGTCGGATATCATGGCGTGGATCTCGACACGTATTGACAGGAATTCGGTGATTGGTTAAATGGAAGATTTTTACCTTTTATAGAATTGTACTTAAAGTATAATTCCCCTACTATATAAAGGGGGATCTGATTATTCATTAACCACACTGTAACACGCATATCAAGGTAATATACTCTTATTTTCTCTGTTATTCAAAATTCTTACTCTTGTTCATCAGTGCTTCATTATTGTGCATCTGGGATCGAGGACATACATCTCATTAAGGTTATTATTGAGTCCGGAATCACCCTCTTTAAGTGGTTTGACAATCTATTACGTCGTTTATCTATTTAATCAAACACAATTTATCATTTGTATTGAATTAATCTACATATCTTTAAAATCACATACAAATTTAATTGTTATCCGTTTTTTAGGATAAACAACTATCAAAGTAAAAAGAAAATATTTGAATAAAGAAACTTTTGAGGGCAAAGTAAGAATACCACAATTATACGGGGTTAAAATGAAAAAGAGTTAAAATGAAGACAGCCTCAAACTTTCACCCACAAGACCCTCTTTGTTGTGTCTTGTTCTGTAATAGAACTGCTGCTGCTGCCTACACGAAGAGCTATGCAGATATTTTGCTGTTCACCATAGCTTCCTTTTCCTCCTTACTTCAATTCTAATTTCTAAGTGTTCCAAGTGAGTGTTGTTAGTTCATCGCAGGTACTTGCCGAAGTCACATCTCTTTCCCTCTGGTTTTCTCTTCTTACAGTTTTATTCTTGCATTTCATCCACCAATTTTTTTATGAAGTTGGAAGATTTAGATTGTACGCAATAAATACGACTTTGGTTCTTTTCTGCGGAGAATTTGGTATTTGGGGTTCATTATAATAGAGTTCTACACTTTGCATTTAGCTGATGATTTTTGTTTTAATTTGCCCCTCATGATTGCTTTAAGTTCTAAAAGAAATAGATTTGGCCAATTTTGGACTGGAATGCAATATGGAAATCTTTGAAGAGGAACAAGCTTCATAATGACTTTTTATGCTCGATAATTAGCAGTTATTTTGAAGTGTTCCAAAAGACTTTATCTTGGGAAGTGAAAGATGTAGGAATTGTTGGAGAGTAACAGCAGAAGATCATGTCTGGATGTAGGAATTGTTGGAGAGTAACAGCAGAAGATCATGTCTGAATGTGAGTACTATATAAGAATGGTAGAAATATGATATTAATGATTTCAGCAACCAAAAAGACAAGAAAAATAGGAGTTTAACTATGCATGAGTTCTGGTTTATATATTTTGTCTATCCAGTCAAACATAAAATGAATCACATCCCTAAGATAGTTTGCTCATTTAATTCGTCTCCTGCACAGAGTTTGACAAATACATTATTATTAGAAGATAATTCTGGGATACCATGTTTTGCACTGTAAGCTTGATTTCAGTTGTCTCAAGCTACTTGAACTCTCCTTTTAACTGACTTGTCTTGACTTGACTTTTTCATGTTAGATGCTCTTATTACACTGTATGCTTTACTGCAGCATCTGCTGGTTTTTTCCTTGGTGTGTTTATACACTATTCTCATAATGCAGCCCAGATGAGAATTAAAAACTCATATTTGAATATGAGTGGGTTGATACTTCCGGCATCTAAGGATTTGTCTAATTGCTGGATGTAGATGACATTTTTGTGTTGCTGATGACATATTTTGAAACTTGTAGCTGATGCAGCCTTTGCTGCATGGCTGTCGAGCAAACCATCTCACCATTTTGTGTTCATATTTTAATAAGATTTCACCATGCACGCATTTCCTTAATTCTTTTGTGCTTTTTCTCTAATTCGTTAATGCATTAAATGTTCTTGATCTCATTAAGAAGGGAAGGTTCTGTTATTGCCATACTTCCTTGTTCTAGTCTGGATGTTCCTTGAATATGGTATTCTTATCTAATTGCATCTGTAACTGATGCGGAATCTGTCTCTTTGTGTCCTTTATAGTTATTATAGCTTATCTTGTGCCTGTTGATCAAGAGTTTCACCTCATATCTTGCTTATCTTCCTTTAATAGTTTAGTTGCAGACGCTTTAGTAGCCCAGGGAAAACGATGGTTGTCGCTGTTGGTGCTCCTCCCTTTGTTTTTCTACCTTCATCACCGTTTGCTGCCTCGAGGAACTTAAAGAAGAAACGTAACACCATCTTCAATTTGAACATTGGTCTTCAAAGTAGTCATGCCGAGCACAGGTGTATCACTATTAGCAGCATCAAATGCTCTGCCTCCTCCACCTCCGCCATTGTTTCAAAAGAGGAAGAACCATTACCGCTTGAGGTGAACGAGATTAAGACAATATGCAAAACTTGGGTATGGAGAGATTACAACATAAACTACTTGGTTTATCAAGCACGCAATGAAAGCACTTCTCGCCCTTCTCTACTCCTAGTTCATGGTTTTGGTGCCTCAGTCGCCCACTGGCGCCGGAACATTGCGACGCTTGCTCAAAACTACACAGTGTATGCTATTGACCTCCTTGGCTTTGGTGCTTCTGACAAACCAGCAGGATATGAATATAACATGGAATCTTGGGCTCAGTTAATATTGGATTTTGCGAATGAAATTATTCAAAGACCAACTGTATTGGTAGGGAACTCTGTTGGAAGCCTTGCTTGCGTAATAGCTGCTGCGGATCCTTCCCAAACATCCATTCAAGGGATTGTTTTGTTGAACTGTGCTGGAGGCATGAATAACAAGGCAATTGTTGATGATTGGAGGATTAAGTTACTATTGCCCTTACTCTGGCTTGTTGACTTCTTATTGAACCAAAGATCAGTTGCTTCTGCAATCTTTAATCGGGTCAAACAAAGAGAAAATCTAAAGAATATCTTGTTGTCTGTCTATGGGAATAAGGAGTCTGTGGATGAAGATTTGGTGGAGATTATTAAGGGACCAGCAGATGATGAAGGCGCGCTCGATGCATTTGTGTCCATTGTGACAGGTCCGCCAGGGCCAAATCCAGTGCAGTTGATCCCAAAAATTACACTCCCTATCCTTGTCTTATGGGGTGATCAAGATCCATTTACCCCAATTGATGGCCCTGTTGGTAAATACTTCTCATCCTTACCTTCTCAAAAACCAAATGTGAGTCTCTGTCTTTTGGAAGGAGTCGGACATTGCCCTCACGATGACAGACCTGATCTTGTCCATGAAAAGTTGCTTCCTTGGCTAAGCCAATTGCCAATGGTAGAAAACGTTGTAACATGATTATCCTAATCCCTCTGTTTGAATGAGATCATAAGTGGATGTTATACTTAATTTTGTTTGATCTTCATGTACAGAGGATATTGATTTGTAAATCACGTTACAAAAGAATATACTTGTTGTAGCAACTGTAAATACTGAAGTTTGTGGAATCCTTTTGTCGTTCACATTGGTAGCTGTACATTATGTTTCTAAAAAGTTTTTCAATCTATAACCAATTCGGCAGTCCATTTCGACATTGGTTATTATATATGAAGCTATATATTCAGCACCACTTACCAATAGCCATGTGTGGAAGTTTGGACTCCGAAATCCTTTTATGAACTGTATATGTTATGTGTTGTTTTTTTCCATCTTTTTTGAGCGGAAGATGTATTAGAAACAGCCTCTCTGCCTTTTCAGGGTAGGGGTAAGGTCTACGGACACACTACCCTCCCAATACTCCACTTGTGAGATTCCACTAGGGGTTGTTGTATGTTATCGAAAGGCTTTTTAGCAAGCAACAACACAACTTTTTATTATCTTATTGCAATCATCATTAAATTCAACAATGCATTACTGCACACATTCAAAGAGTTTTCATTAATTACATACCAAGGCAATTGTATAAATCACAAGAAATTAAACTACTACAAACATTTTTTTCTCTAGTAATAGGGAATTTGCTGTCAATTATGAGACTTTAAGTGATGATTTTTCTTCTATTTGACTATCTGATATATAGCTACTTGAGCTTTCACTTCTTAGAGACATGTTATCTTGAAAACTATTACCGCAAGTCACATCACTTCTCGTGCTTCTTAGTTGGTCAAGTACCGTTGCTACCTCTTTCATATATGGCCTTTCCCTCGAGTTAAACTTTAAGCATCTCTTGGCAAGCTTGGCTACAGCAAGAATAACCTCTTCATTCACAAGTTCAACAATTTCAGGATCTACAATCTCAAGTATACGACCTTGTTTTAACGATGACTTGAAACGCATTACTAGACCTTGATCATAGTTATTTGTATCTAAAGAGACAGCTTTTTGGCTTGTTAAGAGCTCCGCCAAAACGACACCAAATGCATAGACATCACTTTTATCACTAAGCTGTCCTGATCGAAAGTATTCCGGGTCCAAATAACCAAATGTACCTCCAACTAGTGTCGTTAAGTGAGTCTTGTCGATGGGTACTAACCTTGAAATACCAAAATCAGATATCACAGCTCTAAAATTCTCGTCTAATAGTATGTTGCTTGATTTGATATCTCTGTGGAAAATAGCACTAGAAGCACATGAGTGCAAGTAAGAAAGTGCCCCTGCAGCTTCTGCAGCAACTCGCAACCGATGCTCCCAAGATAGTCCTATTGCTGTTGATGGAGTTGAGCTACTTGGACTAAAATTTCTATGTATATGAGATGCTAGTGTGCCATTTGAGATATATTCATAAACTAAGAGCGGAACTTGAGTCTCTAAACAACAACCTAGAATTTTGACTATGTGTCTGTGACTTAATTGGGAGAGGATGAGAATTTCATTAATGAACTGATCAACCTGATTTTCATCCACTATGTTGGATTTCTTCACAGCCACAATACTTCCATCTGCTAACATTCCTTTATAGACAGTTCCAAGCCCTCCCCTACCTAGAATTCGACGTTCGTTGAAGTTGTCTGTTGCTTTTTCCAACTCCTCTTTCAGGAAAAGTTTCAATCCTGGCAAAGTGTTACCATTACTACTTTGTCCACTTAAAGAGATGCGCTGTTGCAATAACAGTCCACCATTCCTCTTGAAAAACCTTTGCTTAGTTTTCCTCTCTTTTCTTTTTTGAAGTCGTCGATATAGCCAAAGGCAAACAGCCAGTAGGATTAGAGAACTACTTGCTGCTACAATACCTGTTTGTTTGCAGAATAAATATTACAGAAAGAAAAAGAAAAGAACATGACTCATTTGAGGTGTAAGTTGAGTACTGAACTGTTTATATAGGAAATTTGAGGTGTAAGGTGAGTACCTATGTAGAGCTGTTTACTGAGCATGCGTTTCTCGCTATTTGGCTCACAAAAGAAGCTTCCAGATGTATTAATGCACTGAGTATTATTTGGACAACGTTTTCCAATTGGACTTGCACACTCATTGATATCTGCAGAACAACAAAACAAAGAAAGCACTTGAGAAGAAATAACGAATTCAAGTTAGGTTTATTTTGCCATCTTTTTCTTCTCAGATAAGTGAAACAAGGGACTTAGTCATATTCAAACCTTGGCATCCATTCGGGAGGTAAGGATTGCCTTGATAACCAGGAGAGCAACCACATCTGTATCCGCCGGCTTCTCTGGCAGATTCGTTGATACACTGACTGTGCTTTCCACAAGCATATTTTGGGCTTTTTATAGCATGGTCACAACTGACATTCCCAATTACCCAATCCAGGGTCCATTCAGCTGCAAAATAGTAATCTTCTCTGCAGTTGGAAGTTGAATACTTACCTAGCAATTCAGTGAAGTTAGTAAAACCTTTGTCCACAAATAAGATATAGCTGCAATTGCTAGATGCCCATGTGGTTTGCTGTGTATTCATGGTTTGTATTGAGGCTGTGAAACTTTTCGGTGCTTTTGAGAAAGCAGTTTCACAACAGCCATTACTTCCCGTGCAATGCGTCGACGATGACGATGATGAAGTAGCTGCTGCTCTGTAACTACCATTAGTACCATCATCATTAATGTTGCAGAGAGAGGCACATCCACTTACAATGTCTCCACTATCTTCATCTTTGGCATAAGCAAACATATCACATCCAATGCCTACCAACTTATTCTTAGTTGGTGAAATACTGTAATACGGATCGTCATTAGATCCGTATCCACTTTCGTCCCCATATACATTTTGTCCAGAAGATGTGTTGTAGGGAATAGGAACGAAATTCACTAGAGTCTTGATAGAGTTCGTTGAAATATGGGATACAGATTCATTAAGCCAAGGCAGGTAAGCGATCTTGTCGTCGTTGCACATAATTTCAAATGGCTTGTCAAAGTAACACTTTCTCCCTATTCCAAATGGATAAGGAATGGTCAAGTTGCCACATTTTTCTACGCAGCGAGGCTTCACTAACACTGATGTTAAAGCTGATGAAACTTGATTTTCTTGAAAAAACAGCACAAAAAGATAGAATGGCCAAATTGGAATGTACTGCATCTGCTTCTTTACCACTTGCATATTAATTCCCACGTCTTTGTTTGTACAAATATTGCCTTTTGGTCGAAACATCTCTTAGAATGGTACACATTAAGTTAAGCACCAGCTTATATTGATTACTGGTTTATAGACCTGAGGTTACTAAGCAATTAGTGGTACCAGTTTATACTTTTATATTTTTTTGGATTAGGAAGTAAAGCCACTAAAAGCAGCAGCCCACATCCAAAAATACTAAAAGAGAAAAAAGGAGAATAAAAAGGAGATATACAAGACTTTACAGGCTAGAAACCATGATGTTAAGCCACCATTTTTAGACTAATTGGTATGTAGGTTTTGGATTATAAAATAAAATGATTTGATTTCGTTTATTTTAGTTATCTAGTTTTGCTTTTGCTGTTGTTTTGTCCAGGTATAATATTGGAAAGTAATTAAGGGCATGTTCTCTGTCTAATCATTCTCATTTCCAATATTAAAAGCTAGACCTGTTAATTAAACGTGGTGTATACTTTATGTATTCAATTGGCATATCATGGCGTTGCTCTTTCCATAGTGATGAACATCTTTCATTTATTTATTAATTTTTCTTTGTGGATGGGTACCTGTCTTGATGCTGTTCCTGCTTTGAGCTCATAAATGGCTAACTGGTATTTTTTCTCCAGAAGCAACGCTGCTTTAGTTCTAAGGTAACAAAATCGTGACGTTTAGCCTTTTTTTCTTTTTTCCTCTGCTTATGAGTATGAGTTGATCCAACTTCCTACGAGGCCTAGTTTTTCCCGACAAATAGAAAATCAACATAAGTGCACACAAAATTAGACTTGTTGATATACACATTCATCAAGAACAAACAGCTGACCTAAGCCAAAATTAAAGGAGCATTGTTAAGGAATGATCTAAACAGACAATTAATCAAAACTCAATCATGGACTAACACATTCCATCATTGGATAATCAGGAGATGCATTTTCAGTTAGAACACATTTATTGCCACCTTTATCAAGAGATATACATTCAACACTAGAATTGATAATGAACCTCGGGTTCAAATGCAGCGAAATATGTATGTAATTCCAGTTCTTTCTAACAGAAAAATACCTTCTGTGGTGTGTCCTCTGTATACACATAAATGAACACAGCGAAAAAGAATAGGAAAGAAAAGAACTCCAGACCACTGGTTAACATTCTGCTGAAAACAACAACCACTACTAAAATGTAGACAAATCGTTCTCATTGAGCAACAAAACTGCTCTTAACCAAAGATAGATATAAATTGAAGTCATTAAAGTAATTCTGTCCTTGCCTTTGCATACAGTTAAGGTGCAATAGATGCAGTGTTTTAAAATGTGTTTTCGTTTTGATAAAAAAAATGATAATCTTTAGTTAAACTAATTAATCAGTTATAAAAGAGAGTTAATCCTAGTTAAAGCTAATACTTTCAGATCTTAGATTGACAGCGAAATATGTGAACCGTGATGAAACGGAATTAATACGCTAGCAATAAATGTGTCAAATGTAATAATATGTAATAAATATCAAGTATTAAATAACAATAAATGTCAATGAATGTAAATAAGGAGGAAGATTCACCAAATATTGAATGAGGTGAATGATTTCTACCTCTGACAATGATGAATGACAAGAATATAAGAGAATTTGGGACACTTTCTAAAAAGATCGAATCTCTTCAGAAAGTTGTTCTTTGTATTTATCTGGAACGCTTCCTTTTCGAAAGTGTTCTTATCGTATAGAATATTACATGCCTTTTGCCTTATTTTTCCTAATATTTATAAAGGATATTCCCAAAGAACCCTAAAAAGTACAAACAGAAGGAATATTCAACAGAATATTTCATTTGAGGATCCCAATACTAAACTTGCCGTTACTTCTATCTCTATTGCTCGTCCTCGGCCGTGATGGACCACCCGGCGGTTCGCCCTGTTGATCACTGGTCATCCTCGGCCAAACTAAGCCCTTTGATTTGCAAATCACTCATAGTAATCATCTCCACGTTCCGAATTTCCTCGGTCCAATTTTAACTCATATAGTTAGTCCCTCCGCTTATCGAGGTTGTCTTTTGGTCGGCCTCGGTGAGCGTACTTCGTTAGTCATAGTTGAGAAATTCGGATGAGGAGGTCGAGTAGCGAGGATCGCGGCCGAGATGGTGACGTGGCGTTCTGAGAACCACACTTCATTGTGACGTTGGTTCGGAATAACGTCACGGCCTCACGCGTCTTTATTACGCATCTTCCGGATGCGTTGCATCACTTCCCGTGCCCTCATTTCGGTATCTGTGCATATTGGGGTTGAGTTACTTGATCTGAGTGTCTGCGTTTTCTATAAATAAGGGTAGGGAGCCCTTTGAGTAAAGTTTTATATTCTCCAGCCTTTGAATTCTACACCCTTTTCTCTCTTCTTCTTCTTCTTCTTCTTTCTGTGTTCTTGCTTCAGTTACTTCCATTTTCGCACTTACTGGTTCGAGTGATCTTTGTCATTTCCACCTCTTTCGAGTTTGTTTCTTCAATATTTACGGTCAACTGAAAATGGTTAACGCACCTCTTGCTTCCAGTGAGGCTCTTGAACCAACCCCACTATCAGTGAGGACGCCTCCTCATGAAGATGATGCTGCTGTCGTCGTTGGGGATGATAATTTTCCCATCGTGGAGGAAATCATTCCTCGTAGTGATAAAGCCAGGTCGGACTTCTCGAAGTCAGCAACGGAGGAGCCTGAACTTGTAGAGTCCGAAATGGACGCGACCGACCTTGTTAAATTCAGGGCTAAGTACAACATCCCTGTTGGAATTATTCATAATGCAAAGTCAAAAATTTCTTTTTGAAAATCCATTTACAACCAATAGCCATGAGTTTTTTTATTTCTTTTTCATATGTCCTATCTATATCCAAGTGGCCTCTTTCATGAAGCCTTAAAGCCAAGTATTGAATGGGTTTGACAAATGGCTATGCAAATCTACCATGTGTCTTCATGCATGGAAGACAAGATACACTTGTCAATATTGGAGCCAAGTGGACTAATATAATGGGACAAGTGTCAAAAGACTCTCGACACTTGTCATACATGCAACCTTCTTAATTTCCTATAAATAGGTTATGGATTAACCTTCATAATCACTCAATCTTAACCAAGAATCCATCTTGCTAATAATTACCTTCTTCCTACAATATTTTCTGATCTCTGTAACAACTATACAAAATACCATCATCTTCTCTTCTTTCTAGGCAACTGTTTTGTGCAAATTCTAAACTTCCAGCCACGAGTGCACGTGTTTGGAGGTGCTGTGGAACCTTGGGGAGCAACCGGCCTTAACGATTTTCACCTAGTTGGGTCGAAATCTCTTTCAAGGTAGTGGCTTGCCACGACACAGTCTTTTTGATAAGTTGTTCCTCTTTCCTTCTTGTTCTTAGTCAATATTATCTACTCATTTTTCTTACAATTTGAAAGCGATTTCATATATAATATTGACTAATGTCCACCACTTTGAACAAAATATTTCCTGATCTGTCAAAACTTGAGCCTTTATGTCCACCACTTTGAACAAAATATTTCCTGATCTGTCAAAACTTGAGTCTTTAGATGGAAATAATTATAAGCGTTGGTCCCAGAAACTTTTAATTTTCTTTGAACAATTAGAAGTTGATTATGTTTTGTTTAACGATCCTCCTCCTGATATTGTTGTTGATAGTTCTAATGCTGCTATTTGTTGCTGATGATGCTGCTAAGAATAAATTTGAAAAGGATAATAAAACAGTGAGAGTGCATCTGCTTAACCATACGACTAACCATGTATTTGATTTGTTTATAAATTATAAATCTGCTAATATCATATGGGACATTTTGGAGAAAAAATATGATGTTGATGACACGGGAAAAAAGAAGTATGTCGTTGGAAAGTGGATCAAGTTTCATATGGTTGATGATAAGCCAATCATGGAACAAGTTCACGAGTATGAGAACTTAACTGCTGATGTTTTGAACGAAGGCATGGAGATGTGTGAGATTCTTCAGGCTAATCTTTTGCTTGAAAAGTTTCCACCTTCCTGGAGTGATTACAAGAATCAACTAAAACACAAGAAGAAAAACTTGACTCTTCAATAACTAATCACTCGCATGAGGACTGAGGAAGAAAACCGTCTCAAAGACGAGGAGTCTGAACAACTTAAGGATAAGATGAATTCTCTCTCTCTCTTAATTCTTCTAAAGCTAACCTTGCGGAATCTTCTAGTACTTTTGTGAAAGACAGGTTTAAAGGAAAACAAAAGAAAGGCCAGAAGAAAGGACATGTGAAGAAGCAGAATTACTTTAATAAGACGGAGGGCCATATTCAAAAGTCGAAAGGACCTTGCTATGTTTGCGGCAAAATTGGTCACAAGGCTTTTCAGTGCAACCAGAGACAAGGACAAAGCTCAAATAATGGAGGAAAAGCTCCAGTCCAAGCTAACCTTACTGAGGATGGTGATGTCATTGTTGTTGTGGTTGTTGAGGCAAATATGGTGGCTAGACTGTATACTGGACACAAGCGCTTCAAGGCATCTTTGCGCCAACAAAGAGCTGTTTCACGACTTTGAGGAATCTGATGATGGCGAGTGTGTCTACATGGGTAACTCCACTACAACTGGAGTTATGGGTAAAGGAAAAATTCTTCTTAAATTAACTTCTGGAAAAACTTTAGCTTTGAACAATGTTCTGTATGTACCCTCCCTTCGTAGAATCTTAGTTTCTGGTGCGCTTCTCAACAAGGTAGGTCTTAAACTTGTTTTTGAATCTGATAAAGTTGTTATTTCTCATGGAGGAGACTTTGTTGGGAAGGGTTACCTTAGTGGGGGTTTATTTGTACAGAACATTGCTCAAGAGATTGCTAATAATGCTAGTACTTTCAATTCTGCTTATATGCTGATTTTATTGATTTGTGGCATGGTAGACTAGGTCATGTTAATATTGCTTCTATTAAAAAACTTAGAAAAATGGAGTTAATTTTTGCAGTTAATGTTGATAATTTTTCTAAGTGTCATGTTTGTGTAGAAGCAAAACATACCAAAAAGCCTTTTAAGAATGTAACTAGTAGAAAAAATAGAATTGCTTGAACTAGTACATTCAGACTTAGCAGATTTCAAGAACACTGTTAGTAAAGGTGGAAAGAAATACTACATCACCTTTGTAGATGACTTTTCTAGATACACTAAGGTATATCTTCTTAAGTCAAAAGATGAGGTTGAAAGCATGTTTTTAAAATATAAGGTAGAAGTAGAAAATCAACTAGACAGAAAAATCAAGAGACTTAGGTCTGACAGGGGTGGTGAATATAGTACTAATACTCTAGAAGCCTTTTGTGAGGAAAATGGTATTATACATAAGATTAGTGCTCCCTATAATCCCCAACAAAATGGTGTAGCCGAACGGAAAAGTAGAACCCTTAATGAAATGATGAATTCTATGCTTTTGAGTTCGGGTTTATCTGATAATATGTGGGGGGAAGTTGTTTTATCTGCATGCTATGTTCTTAATAAAGTCCCTCATAAGAAGTTAGATAAAACTCCATATGAGTTATGGAAAGGGTTTGCCCCTAACTTACAATTTTTGCAAGTGTGGGGGTGTTTGGATAAGGTTGGTGTACTTGATTTTAAACAAGTAACTGTTGGACCCAAAACTTTTGATGTTATTTTTATTGGTTATGCTCAAAATAGTGCTGCATATATATTTATGTCTTTGAATGATAGTTTTATTTGGGAATGCAGAGATGCAAAATTTTTTGAGCATGTTTTTCCATTGAAAAATAATGTGCCTAGTGATGTGCCGAACAATGCTTCTACATCTATGTCTATTAACTCTCATATTGTACCTTCTTCTAGAGTTATTGCTAAGGAGTATGAAAATAAACTTAGAAGAAGTAAGAGGCGTAGAATTGAAGCTAACTTTGGTCCTGACTTTATTGCCACTTTCTTGAATGAAAATATTGATCTTAATATTTTGAGTGATGAATTAGTGTAAATCTATTTAATAGAAGAAGACCCTAAGACATACAATGAAGCAATGAGGTCAATAGATGCTAGTTTTTAGAAAGAGGCCATTAAAAGTGAATTAGACTCTATAATTTCTAATCACACTTGGGACTTGACGGATTTTCCTAAAGGTTGTAAACCCATAAGTAGCAAGTGAATATTTAAGAAGAAATTGAGACTTGATGGTACAATTGAGAAATATAAGGCTAGACTTTTAACCAAAAGAAGGACTTTGATTACTTTGACACTTGTTCTCCTATGACTAAGATAGCGACTATTAGAACTCTTGTTGCTTTAGCCGCTATTCATAATTTAGTGATACATCAAATGGATGTTAAAATGACTTTCTTAAATGGTGATTTAGAGGAAGAGATCTATATGTCTCAACCTGAGGGATTTATGATCCAAGGACAGGAGAATAAATTATGCAAATTGAGAAAGTCTTTGTATGGTCTAAAGCAGGCACCTAAGCAATGATATGAAAAGTTTAATACCACACTAGTGGGTAATGGTTTTGGTTTTAATGCATCTGATACTTGTGTTTATTCCAAGATGATAGGATCGGATTGTGCTATTATATGTTTGTATGTGGATGACATGTTAATCTTTGGCCCTAATGTGAATGTCATTAATGAGACTAAGAATTTCTTATCTTCTAAATTTTAAATGAAAGATCTTGGAGAAGTAGATGTGATTTTAGGGGTTAAAATAAAAAGAACTTCTAATGGTTTTTCATCTTCTCAGTCTCATTATATTGAGAAAATGTTGAAATTTTTTAACTATTTTGATGTAGCACCTGTGAGAACTCCTTATGATCCTAGAATACACTTGAAAAAGAATAAGGAATCTAGTATTTCTAAAACTGAGTATGCTAAAATAATTGGTATTGTGATGTTTCTCATGAATTATACACGACCTGATATTGCTTATGTTATTAGTAGATTGAGTAGATATACTCACAACCCTAGTAGTGAACACTGGAATGCTCTGCATCGTTTGCTAAGGTATTTGAGAGGTACTATGGATTGGTGTTTGCATTTTAATAAAGTTCCTGATGTTTTAGAAGGATTTTGTGATGCAAACTGAGTAACTGACAATGATGAAGTTAGCTCCATCAGTGGCTATGTGTTTACATTGGGTGCAGGTGCTATTTCATGGAAGTATTCAAAACAGACTTGTATAGCACGATCTACTATAGAGTCTGAATTCATTGCCCTTGAGTTGGCAGGACAAGAAGCCGAGTGGTTGAGAAACTTATTGGCAGACATGCCTTTGTGGGGAAGACAAGCTTCACCAGTTTCTCTACATTGTGACTCACAGGCGGCAATTGGAATTTCAAAAATAGTGTGTACAATGGACAAAGAAGACATATCCTCATTAGGCATGGTGCGGTAAAACAGTTATTGAAACATGGTGTTATTTCCTTGGAATATGTAAGATCCGAAAGAAATTTGGCGGATCCTTTAACCAAGGGCTTGTCAAGGAAAGTTATCCTTGAAACGTCGAGGGAGATGGGGCTAAAGCCCATGGATTGAGGAAGTATGGTGGATACCCATTTGTGGTCAAACGAAGCCATATGAGACCTCAATATGCACTACATTTCCTATTCCTATGTGGTAGTGCTTTATAAGGTTGAGCTTATTTTGCTCTTAATGATTCCATATCCTTAAGGTAGTCTATGTGTAGATAGACTTGATGAAATCACCTACGTGAGTGTAAAGGTGCGGTCGCCTTTTATGAAAGACTTGGGATGTCTTTCTAGAGCGCTCATGAGACCCAAGGTATGTGCATGACCATAAAAGCACTTTGTTAGTATCGCAGAATTTGCATAAAATTAAGGATATAGTATGTGTTGTTGTCTCAGCTAATGTCCATTCAGGTCAAGATTACTTCACTTTGTGAATGTTAGTTGTTGCCTCATTTCACTATGTGCCAATTCAAATCGAAAGATATTAACACTTAAGTACATGTTCCTTCTTTTGCCTAGAATTATTCTATTTTTGTCATTGCATTAGTAGTGGATTGCTGGAATTATTCATAATGCAAAGTCAAAAATTTATTTTTGAAAATCCATTTACAACCAATAGCCATGAGTTTTTTTTATTTATTTTTCAAATGTCCTATCTATTTCCAAGTGGCCTCTTGCATGAAGCCTTAAAGCCAAGTGTTGAATGGCTTTGACTAATGGCTATGCAAATCTACCATGTGTCTTCATGCATGGAAGACAAGATACACTTGTCAATATTGGAGCCAAGTGGACTAATATAATCGGACAAGTGTCAAAAGACTCTCGACACTTGTCATACATGCAACCTCCTTAATTGGCAATAAATAGGTTATAATCACTCAATCTTAATCAAGAATCCATCTTGCTAATCATTACCTTCTTCCTACAATATTTTTCAATCTCTGTAACAACTATACAAAATACCATCATCTTCTCTTCTTTCTGGGCAACTATTTTGTGCAAATTATAAATTTCCAGCCACGAGTGCACGTGTTTGGAGGTGTTGTGGAACCTTGAGGAGCGACCGGCCTTAACGATTTGTACCTAGTCGGGCCGAAATCGCTTTCAAGGCAGTGGCTTGCCACGACACAGTATTTTTGATAAGTTGTTCTTCTTTCTTTCTTGTTCTTAGTCAATATTATCTACTCATTTTTCTTACGATCTCGGCCCATATCGACTTGGTCCTAGTTGGTCGCGATATAATCCATATTCATTGTCCTGGGTACTGCGCATTATATGCGTACCCATTCCAAGTGGGTTATTCTCTTACTCTTCCACCGTTTATTCTCTTCCTCTTCCATCGTTGGCGGAGGAGTTCTGTTGTTAATACAGCGTCTTCCCGGCCCAGTTCGCTCCCTATATTTACAAGTTTTTCCTCATGCTGATAAAGTACGCAGAGCTGGCCAACCGCGGGATTTCCATATTTCCTCTGCTGCATCTCTTTGCACTGAGCTTTCATAGAGGCACGATGATACCCCTCCACCACCGAGGGACCAAAGGGCTGGTATTGAAGATGGACGATAAGACATACCATCGGTTTTGGTTTAACTTCTTCTATATCAAGACCGAACACGTGGTGACGAACCCTGGTGGCTTTCCTGAAATGTGGAACTTCACCCGTAAGTATTCCTACTAACTAATTGTTTGATTTGACTATCTTGTTGTCAACTTAATCATTTTTCTTCCCCTTTTGTGTAGCCGAGAAGGATCCTCCTACATTAGTCGCCGACATCCGTGATTGATTGAGTCAGATTTTACTCCACACGGTGGGGATCCGTGAATGGTCGGCATTCCGCAAGAAATTCAGACGTAAACCCTCTGCGCCTGGTAAGTCATTCATTTCGTTCTTCTATTGCTTCAGTTGTTATGTCGTCTTCTCTATTTATCTTTTCTCCCTTGTAGCAAGGTTAGTGAACTTCTATTCTTGTCGTCAGGTCGGAGGACTTCAAAGAAAGTGAAGGCTCCTACCCCCGCTTTTCGTCAGTCGGGTGCCTCTACTAGGTCGTTGCTAGTTGCGGACGTAGGCGAATACGTACAGATTACTTCTCCCTCCCATAACTCGGTCCTGCGTAGACCTAACCAGCGAGCAGCAGTCCAATCGGCAGAGACTCTGACTTATCCTATATTTCCCTTAGTGGACGAGTCATCGCCGAGCTAGGAGGAAACAATTCCGTCAAAAAGGCGGAGAGTAGAAGTTGGCGGCGAAGTAGTAGGAACTGAAGAGTCAACAAGGGGTGATCCCGAGCCGCCCATGGCTACACCCGAGGGAGACGTGGCTTTGGGCACTGAGACTTTGGCCCCTTTAGAAGATGTAGAAATTGCTCCCTACCCGAGGCCGTCGTGGAGGGAGGGGGTCGATCAGAGTCAGCGCAGGCCGTAATGAGGAGTGATTCATTTCCATCTAGGCAAGCTAAAGTTTCTTCCTCTATCGAGGAGAGGGGGAAATGAGTGTCCATAGATGGCTATGATTCCGGTTCCGACATCTACTCCAAAGAGGTACGGATGTTCAATGCGGGATTCACTCGGGTGGAAGTGAGGACGGAGGGGAATACTCACAACATAGTCATTCCCCTCGAACGTGACTTATTGAAGAATACGGAGAGAGTGCTCCCTTCTTTGGGTCCCCTCTGCTCAAGCACCGAGGATAGGACTTTACAGATGTTTGATGATGCCGCTTTGTCGTTGGGCATATCCGGAATGGATTTGCGGGTAAGTCTTCAAGTCATCATTCCTTACGTTCTCTCTCTTTCCCCTTTGATGTTTGTTTTTAATAACTTATGATTTTTCTATGTTCATCAGACCCTTATTTTGGAGATTGAGTGCACTCGCCGAGAAGAGAAGAGGAGGGCTATTTTCAAGAGGATGGAGTCGAAGTACCGTCAGTATCGTGCCAAGCATCATGAGATATGCCTCCGTTTTGGCGCTGACGGTAACTTCAAGTCTCTTAGGGATGAGCTAAAGCAGAAGGACGATGAACTCGTGAGGTTCATCGACAAATGTAGAGAGCTCGATGGGGAGCTTAGAGTCAAGGAAAACGAGCTTGAGGTGAGTCTTTGAAGCTGGATATGCTGATCTCCACGCTCAAGTGGCGTCCCTGCGGGCTGAACTTGAGCAGAGTTCGACTAAGGCCAATGACTTGAGTGATGAGCTGATTGAAAGGAAGACCAAGTTGGGGAAAGCCGAGGAAGCTAGGATCACGGCTTTGGCAAGGGTAGCGATGTTAGAGGAGGTCATCCGCGTTCTCCAGTCCGAACGGGCAAGTGAAGTGGAGGCGGCCGTGCTTAGGGAGGCAAGGCTTTTCCTAACTTAAATGATCATGTCGCCGCTCTTGAGGCCGAAAGGGTGCAGCTATTGGCTTGACCGTCTTCCTCCCACACTTTCGATTATCTCGACGTTCCGCGGGATTCATACGAGAAGTGGATCCATGCCAAGGACCAACTAGAAATATTTAGGGACTTGATGGCAGCATGGATAGTTACTGAGGCTGAGTTTGAGGGTGCTTGTGCCAAGGCGCGCACAGCTCGAGTCGCCTGTGGTTACGATCTTGCTACACTCGTAACATGCAATAGCGAGGATGAGTTGGACATGATCGAGTAGGGTGTTTTGTACGACAACGAGTACTTGGATGGCGATGATGACGATGAAGACGATGGTGGGGATGATGTTGAGTAATACTTGTAATCTTGTTTTTTGTTTTTGTTTTTGTGGGCGTCTGTTCGGCCCTTGTAAGATATCTTTTGAATTGGAATGTTACCTTTGTTGTTTGTTTCTGAGTCTTCTATTTTTTTTCTAATTTGAATATTTTCTTCAAGTGATTGCCTTGATTAAAAAACTATGTTGGTAGGAGCTATCTCGAACGTGGTCGAGTGTATCTTTGATTAATTCGAGTGCAGTCAAACATCGCCATAATTAACCCGAACTAGGTTAACTATAAATCAAATTCGAGCTAGGTCGAGTGTAAGTTGAATTCGAGTGAGGTCGAATATTACTCTTTATTAATTCAAACGAGGTCGAATGTGAGTTGATTTGAGCGAGGTCGAATTGTGAGTTGATTTGAGCGAGGTCGAATTGTGAGTTGATTCGAGCGAGGTCGAATGTTACTCTTAATTAATTCGAACGAGGTTGAATGTGAGCTGATTCGAGTGAGGTCGAATATTACTCTTAATTAATTCGAATGAGGTCGAATGTGAGTTGATTCGAGCGACATCGAATGTTACTCTTAATTAATTCGAACAATTTCGAATGCGAGTTGATTCGAGCAAGGTTGAATGTTACTCTTAATTAATTCGAGCGAGGTCGAATATGAGTTGATTCAAGCGAGATCAAATGTTACTCTTAATTAATTCGAACGAGGTTGAATGTGAGTTGATTCGAGCGCAGTCGAATGTTACTCTTAATTAATTCGAACGAGGTCGAATGTGAGTATCTTAATTGGTGTAGTGTTAGAGTTGGTGGAGGCATAGGAGAACATCATGTACTTGTATGCTTTGATTACATATATACATTGGAGAAGTTTACACATTTTTTGGGATGGTATTCCCGTCCCACTCTATCTAGTCCCTTCATTGGTCGACTTGGAGAAGAATTCGAGAGGTCGAGCAATGAACTGGCTAACTTGTGTTCTCAACTGATTGTGCTTAACTTCGAAATGTCCTCCTCGTTACCTCGTTAAAAACCTCCCCAAGAAAACCCAATTGGGACAAAACACAGGTGAGGGAAAAAGAGTACGGCTCGGAGAAAATCTTTCCTTAGAAGTTCAAGTACTTGAGGTGGCGATGTTCCAGTTGTTTGGTAGTAGTTTCCCTTCCATCGTTTCCAGTTGGAATGACCCTTTGCTTGATGTCGCCGTAATTATGTATGGGCAGTCCCAATTTGTTCCTAGCTTTCCTTCCTGTGGATCCTTGTTTGCCTGTGTTTTGGCCGTGAGTACGTCTTCCCTTACTTTGAGCGTCTAACCTTGGCTTTTTTGTTGTAGTATCAGTCTGCATGTTGTTTATGTGCGACCATCCTTATGTAATCCATGTATCTTCGTTCTTCAGCCTCATCGAGGTCTTGCCTCCTACTTTCGTCGTTTCTTAACCCGCTCTCGTGTGAGTACCTTAGACTTGGTTCTCCGACCTCGACCCGTATTACTGCATTAGTCCTATATACTAGTGAGTAAGGTGTTTCTCTTGCACTTGTTTTTGGCATTGTGCGATATGCCCATAGCACTTCCGACAGCAACTCCGGCCACAGTCCCTTGGCGTTCTCTAGCTTTTTGTTCATGATATTCAATATTGATTTGTTGGAGGATTCCTCTTGCCCATTAACCGCGGGATGGTATGGCGTGGAAAGTATCCTTTTGATGTGCCATTTCTCGGAGAACTCGGTGATCTTTTTTCCAGTGAACTGAGGCCCAAGTCATAACTGATTTCTTTGGGTAGGCCGAAGTGGCACACGATATCCTTCATATGAAGGTGATCACTTCTTTTTCGCGTATTTGGGAGAATGCACATGCTTCTACCCATTTAGAAAAATAGTCAGTTAAAACTAAAAGGACTCGTACATTACATCGTCCTGCTGGGAGGGGTCCGACAATATCCATTCCCTATTGGATGAAAGTACAAGACGAGGTGACTGAGTGGAGGTGCTCGCCCGCCTGGTGGATCATGGGGGCGTGTCTTTGGAACTGTTTGCATTTTTTTTACGAAGTCGGCGACCTCTTTTTTCATTGTGGGTCAGTAGTAGCCTGCTCGTATGAGGCATCTAACTAGGGCCCGATTGCTGGCATGAGCTCCACAATGACCTTCATGGACTTCTTCTAAAATGCGTCGTGTCTGGTTCGGGCCTAAGAATTTTGCTAGGGGGCCGCCATACGTTCTTTTGTACAGGTCGTTGCTTATGATGTTGTATCTGGCCGCCTGCATTCAGAGATTTTTGATTCTTTTTTATCATCTGGAAGTACGTCATCCTGCAAATATGTGATAATACGGTTGCGCCAGTCACACGTTAGGTTTATAGTTCGCACCTAAATTTGATCAATCGATGAATGGAGGAGAGTGACCACATTACCTTCACCGGTTATGCTTTTGGTGGCTGCTGTTAGTTTGGCGAGGCCATCTGCTTCAATATTTTGCGCTCGTGGGATTTGGTCGAGCTGGCACTCATCGAACTCGGGCAACAACTTGTAGATCTCGGCCTGATATTTTTGTAATCTCTGTTTTTTGATTTGGAAAGTCCCTGTAACTTGATTGACAATGAGTTGAGAGTCGTAGCGTAGGATAACTCGCTTTGCTCCGTACTTGAGAGATAACTCCAATCCTGCAATCACGACCTCATACTCGGCCTCATTGTTAGTCATATCAAGGCATCTTATGGACTAGCGAATTACTTCGCCTGTTGGGACCTCGAGCACGAGTCCCAGTCCAGATCCTGACACGTTAAAGGCACCATCGGTATACAAAACCCATAGGCCGTGTATTTTGGGGGACGTACGGGTGACTTCTTTTTCGACTTCGGGCATTATTTTTGTGCTGAAATCGGCGACAAAATCGATGAGTACTTGCGACTTTATCATTGTTCGCGATTGATAAGTTATATCATGCTCGCTCAATTCGATGTACAGTTTGTCCAATCTACCTGAAAGTTGGGGTTTATGCAAAACACTCCTTAGAGGAAAGGTCGTGACGACCAAAGCCAATGCCAGTTTCTCGAGGTGTGGTACCTTGTCTCAGCGTCAACCAAGGTCTTGCTAATGTAATAGATGGGAGATTGCGTACCTTTGTTTTCTCGGACCAAGACCGCCCTTATTGCCACATCGGACACGGCCAGGTAGGTGAGGAGAGATTCTCCAGGTTCTGCCTTAGCAAGCAATGAAGGTGAAGATAAGTACGCCTTTAGTTCCTTCAAGGCATCGACGCACTCGGATTTCCATTGGAGTCTGTTATCTTTCTTGAGTATGCTGAAAAATTTATGGCACCTATTGGAAGACCGTGAGATGAATCTCAATAGGGCGGCTATACAGTCGGTCAGATTCTGTACCTACTTCTTACTGGTTAAGTTCTTCGGTATTCCTTCTATAGCTTTGATTTGGTCGGGGTTGACCTTAATGCCTTGTTGTGATACTAAGAAGTCGAGGAACTTTCCCGACGTTACACCGAAAGCGCAAATTTTGGGGTTCAATTTCATGTTGTATCGTCTGAGTATGTCAAAGGTCTCTTTCATGTGGTCGATGTGATCTTCTTTCCTTTTTGACTCATGTCGTCTATGTAGACTTCCATGGTTTTTCCGAGCTTGTCTTTGAACATTTTTTCACCAACCTCTGATACGTCGCCCCTGTGTTTTTCAATTCGAACGACATCATCCTGCAGCAGTACGTCCTTTGGTGGGTGATGAAGGTGGTCTTTTCTTGGTCTTCCTCCTCCATGAGGAGTTGATTGTATCCCAAGTAGGAGTCTAAGAAGCTTAGTATCTCGTGCCCCGCCATTGCGTCAATGAGTTGGTCAATGTGGGGCAGTGAGAATGAGTCTTTTGGGCATGCTTTGTTCAGATCCGTGAAGTCCACGGACATATGCCAATTCCCGTTCTTCTTTTTTACCATGACCACATTGGCGACCCATTGCGGTTATTTTGATTCCCTGATAGAGCCGGTTTCCAGCAATTTTTTGACCTCCTCGCGGACAACGTCATTGATTGCGGAATTGAATTTCCTCCTAACTTGCCATACTGGGGGTAAAATGGGCCGATGTTCAATTTGTGTGTCGCTATCTCTTTCGAGATGCCCGGTATATCTGCATGGGAAAAATAAAACAAGTCAACATTGTTAGCTAAAAATTGGTGGAATTTACCTGGTTGTTGAAGCTTGTGACCAATATAGGCCTTTTTTCTATGGTCGTCCTTGTCAAGTTGTACGGGTTCAAGATCCTCTACGGTTTATCCTGTGGCCTCCATGATTTCGGGTTCCATGATGACATATTTCCCTTCGCCACCACCCGAACTCGACCCTGTTAATTGTTATGCCTCATCGGCGTTGCTCTTAAATTGCTGGGTGTATATGTAGTCTTGGGAGATGCAGTAGCATTCTCGGGTAGTGTGTTGATCTCCTCGAATGCTGAATACTCCCCAGGGGGTAGGAAATTTGATGACTTGATATAAGATGTAGGGGATGGCTTTCATGACGTGTATCGAAGGCCGACCTATGATGGCGTTGTACGCCGTGTCCTGATCCACGATGTGGAACGTGGTCTCCAAAGTGACGTCGCCGGCCAGGATGGGGGCAGTGTGATTTCTCCAGATGTCCGTTCAACTGCATTGTTAAAACCCGTCAGTGTGATGCAGCACGACACTATCCTATCTTCGAGCTTTATTTGTGCGAGAACCCAAGGATGGATAATGCATGCACCGCTCCCATCATCGACCATAATACGTTTTACATCAGTATCTAAGACGCGTAAAGTAATAACAAGGGCATCATAGCAAGGAAAGACCAAATAGTGGGTATCTGACTCATCGAAGATGATACTCTCTTCGAGCTCGTCATACTGTCCATGAGTGATTGACCGCTTTAACTTGTTGGTGGTTGTGAATTTTATGTTCTTGATTGATGTGTCGTCGCCTCCTCCGATGATCATTTGGATGGTTCGAGTTGGGGAGGGCGGTTTTGGTGGACCTTGATGTTGTTCACGTGTTCGGGCAAAGTTTTCCCTTCCTCGATCACTCAAAAGTTCTTTCAGGTGTCCTTGGTAAAGCATGTTCACAATCTCTTGACTTAAAGCAATTCAGTCCTCGGTTTTGTGGCCCTGTTCCTGGAGGAATTTGCAGAGGACATACACTATTTCTGAAGGAGAAACACAAAAATTTTAAGCTGATAATAGTGGTGGAATACCTCTTTCGTTTCGGTGAGTCCCCGTTTGTGGCCTAGATGGGTCATCGCCGTGACAGGGAGGCAGTATGAAGACGGATCTGACATATGGTTGATGCCTTTCACGGTTGGGGCACGGTCCTGCATGGTCCCTTTTGTAGTTGATTCTTCGGTCTTTCCTGGATTCCATTTGGACTGAGGTTAACCGTTGAGTTGGCCCGTTGAGGTCGTCTTTGTCAGCTCGTACTTCGGCGCAGTAGGCGTTATGTATCTCATCCTAAGTGGTCAGCGGATATTTCATGAGTCGACTCAGTAATTTTCTAGTTTCTCTCGAACCACTCATGTTTAATCCATTCTGGAAAGCTACTACTGCCCTCCCCTTTGATACATTTGGTAGGGTCATCCTCACACGGTTGAATGGGGCTAGGAAATCCCTTAGTCCTTCACCGGGTGACTTTTTAATGCCGAATATTTCATTCACCCTCGCCTCTATTTTCTTAGCCCCAGTATGGGCAATGACAAACTTGTCGGCCATCTCCTCGAACGTCTCTATGGAGCGTGCAGGTAGCTGTGAGTACCAAGTTAGTGCTACCCCGGTTAGGGTTTCACCAAACTTCTTCAGCAATATGGAAGACACTTGTTCTTTGGCAAGGTTGTTGCCTTTTACTGCGGTGACATAGTGGGTCACATGATCCTTACAGTCAGTCTTACCATCGTATATTTTTAAGTACGATGGCATTTTATAGGCTTTAGGTATAGCGTGTGGTGCAGCTTCGTCACTGTACGACCTCTCAACGAAACGGCTAGCCTCCCTTTTTGGTAAGAGTTTTTGGGCGCCTGGTATTTTGTCTACCCTTTCTTGATGCTCTTTCATTTGGTCACAGAGCATTTTGTTCTCGTTCTCCATCTCCTCCATAGTTCTCAAAATGGTTGTGAGGTTGTCGTTACCTGCATCATTAACGTTGTGAGTAATACCTGTTATAGGAGGAGGGTCGTGTTGCTCGTATGTCACTGTTGCGATGCAGATTCTCGCATATTCTCTATTCGACATTTGGGCGGGTTTATCGAGGATGCTGGTCAGCGTGTTTGTTAACTATGTCTCGAGAATATTTTTCACCGCTGGTGGTGCCTCTTCCGTTGTGGACTTAGTGGCCCCTTACCTTGTGAGGTTGTGATACTGCGGTGAGAGAGAGGTGAACCACTCCGCCCGGGGGAGGCATTTGGCGTCACGTCCTCAGTGTCTGTTCCAGTGACATTGTTGATGGTGTTTAAGAGGTTGGTAGTAAGAACGGCTACTGCTTTCATTCCTTCCTCTCCATTACCTGCTATGGTAAACTATGCACACAAAAAAAGACAAGGTTCTCTGTTGTTTTTTTTATCTGAAAGAAATTAATACTTTGACTAGGAAATCCTCACAAACGACGCCAAATTGTTTGACCAAAAAATTTTAATTTTTGGTTAAACTGATTAATCAGTTATAAAAGAGAGCTAATCCTAGCTAAAGCTACTAACTTCAGATCTTAGATTGACAGTGCGAAAGATGTTAACCGTGATGAAACGGAATTAATGCGCTAGCAATAAATGTGTCAAATGTAATAATATGCAATAAGTATCAAGTATTAAATAACAATAAATGGCAATAAATATAAATAAGGAGGAAGATTCACCCAATATTGAATGAGGTAAATGATTCCTTCCTTTGATAATGATGAATGACAAGAATATAAGAGAATTTTGGATACTTTCCAAAAAGGTCGAATCTCTTCAGAAAGTTGTTATTTGTATTTATTTGGAACGCTTGCTTTTCGAAAGTGTTCTTATCGTACAGAATATTACATCCCTTTTTCCATATTTTTCCTATTATTTATAAGGGATATTCCCAAAGAACCCTAAAAAGTACAAATAGAAGGAATATTCAACAGAATATTCCCTTTGAGGATCCCAATACTAAACTCGCCGTTACTTCTATCTCTACTGCTTGTCCTCGGCCGTGATGGACCCCTCAGCGGTTCGTCCTGTTGATCACTGGTCGTCCTCGGCCAAACTAAGCCCTTTGATCTGCAAATCACTCATAGTAATCATCTCCACTTTTCGAATTCCTTTAGTCCCATTTTAACCCGCACACTCTGTGGCGAGGCGCACCAAAAATGGCCCTAGGCGATGGTGTGGGGCGAAAGTCTCAAGAGGCGTACGTCTAGCAATTCGGGGCGTACGCTGGGGCGTTTGAGGCGTGTTTATGTTTCTTCGTGTAGAAAATTTTATTCCTTTTCGACTCAAGTTACTTGTACTGTAAGCAGCGTATAATAGATTATTTTGAATAGTTTTTTATGGGGAGCGCGCATGCGCGAACGCTGACACACACACTCATGTATATATATTTAACATATTTATAATTTTCTGCAATTATTATGTAATTTTACATATTTATAAATATTTACTGTAATTATATTATTTTATAAAATATTAAAAATTAAATACCCATGGAGCTCACGCCCCGTGTCTCGGGACTTACGCCTCGCTGAGGCATATGTAAAACGCCTCGCCTTTCGCCCACGTCTTCCAAAACACTGAATCGAAGATGTATGAGTCCATAATTATGTATTACTTGCAGCTGCAGATTATGCACTATTAATACACTCATTAATTAGAGGGAGAATTGAAAGAAAAAGACATGTAGCTACAACACAGTGTTACATCCAAGTAACCTCAAAATTGGCAACAAATACTGATGGAAATTATGTTATGGAAATTGGCAGAGCTAGTATACGAGTTGTGATAAAAAAATAAGAATGGAGATCTAGTCATGGCCTTCTCAATCCATGTTCAATCCAAAAACAACAATTTAGCAGAGGTTGCTGTAGCCAAATATGGAGGAAATGGTGTATACAAAATGGGTTCAATAGATTCAACCTAAAGATGGACTCTTTGATCATCTCTAATATGCTCCTTAATATGGATACTAGTAACCTTAAGCTCAGGAAACTGATCAGACACTTCTAAGATCATTCAAGAAGCAGAGGTGATAATTTCTCACTGTTACAAAGAAGCAAATCAAGTGGCAGACTTTCTTGCTAAGCTGGCTTCATCAAGTGGAACTAGTACCTTTTATCATTCTTATCAACAACTTTCGAAAGAGGTGAAAGGAATTTTTTGACTTGACAAATGGCAGTTACCTAACATAAAAAGAAGATATGACAAAGCTAATTCTTTTGTTAGTTGAGTTATATTTAGAAGATATAGAAGTATTTTTATATAGTAACGTCTCTTCCATATTATCGATTGAAGACCGAAAGTAACAGTCTTTTAAGTAATGCTTTTGAGATAAGGTTTATGCCCCTCATCTCTTTTACTCTGCAGCATTTGTATGGACAAGGTAGGGACAGGCTAAACTGCCCCATATCAACAGCATTCTGCCTTGATGATAGCTTAACTTAAAAAACAAAAAAACAAGGAAATTGTAGGCACCAAATCACAGACGGGACAAAAAAATTTGCGAGATTAATCTGAACAGCGGGCTCGACTTGTTTATGACAAAAGAAAATAATTAATGAATTTTACAATCATTTGGAAGTAACAAAAAGAAGAATTTGCTGCTTTGTAAGATGGGATTGAGGGCCGATGGACGACTGACAAATGATAGGAAAATCCAAAGCTAATAGACAATACAAATTGTGAGTACACATGCTCTTTAATTTAACCTAAGAGCACCATATAGGGAGCGAAGCTAAGCGGGAGTAAGGGGTCATTTGGTTTGAATACGGATTATGCCGGAATAAGTTATGCTGAAATTAGTTATACTGAGATTAGTTATCCTGGTATTATTTTGTATCCACTGATTAGTATGTTGTATTAAAAATGACAACTGCATAATTTCTAAGAAGAAGGTATAAGTTATCCCGACACTAATTACCCCACCCTCTACAAGATATAAGTTATACCGGTACTAATTTTAATCCCGGGATAACTTAAACCAAATTTGCTAACCAAACAAAGTATTAAGGTGGTATTAAATTTTTATACCAACTATATACCTTCTTAAACCTCATACCAAACAACCCCTAAGGGATCTAAATCTCCTTTGTCAAAAAATTATATTATGCAAATAGAGAAAAAATGGATAAATCCCCTTATATAAGAAAAAAATTCAGAAAAAAATTAGTATAGCAACAAAGTTGATTAAAAAGTTATTATAAGGTTGTGTTTGGTAAGAAGGAAAATGTTTTCATGAAAAATGAGTGATTTTATCACTTATTTTCCCTTGTTTGGTTGGTGAGTGAAAAACTTTTTTCCGAAAAATATTTTCTAGTATTTGGTAAGAGAATAGAAAATATGTTTTATGCTACTCTTCTCACCGCTCCCCCTCCCCTAAGTCCCCATGTTTCCTTGCTCCTCCCCCCAAATACCCAATGTTTTCATCACTTTATCTTCTTTAAGAATTTAATTATTCTTCTAAAAATTCAGATAAACCCAAAGGAACTATTGTGTTGCTTTACTTTTTTACGCAAAAATAACGTTAAAATTTGTGCTCCATAACTAAAAAGGAAATACTCTTTTTTTGGTTGAAAAAGAAAGTACTATATATTTCTACAACATGAAATAAAGTACTCATTTTATTTAAATAAAAGAAAATATTTTTTTTACATCATGAAAAGAAAATACTCATTTTGTTAAAATAAAAAAAAATATTTTTTACATCATGAAAAGAAAGTATTTTTTTTGGTTAAAATAAAAAAAATACTTTTTTTTATCAAGAAAAAAAAATACTCATTTATTGAAATGAAAAAAAATCTATATATAACATGAAAAGAAAGTACTATTGATGTTGGGGGTGGGGATGGAGGTGGGGTTGGG